>VDFB02369714.1:0-86738 GCA_007258455.2 Sequoia sempervirens | reverse complement strand
CGGTGACCTATTGCTTAGGTCTAGTTGGACAATACTTGGCAAAGTGCCCAAACTTATCACACCTAAAACATTGAATCTTGGACATATCCCTCTTCTTCTTAGATGGAGGTGCATCATCATTTCCCTTGTCCCAATTCCTCTTGAAGAATCCTTTCCTTCCATCTTTTCCTTTCTTCTTTGAAGTATGGGAGGCGAGAACATGAATATCTTCATTCTTTGAACTTTGACCAACGCCTCTTGCCATCAACCTTGATTCCTCTTGAATGCAATCAGATCTTAGGTGATCAAACTTAGGCAATTTTAACCTTGCACTGATTCCCTGAATGTATGATTCCCAAGACAAAGGCAGCCCATTAAGAGCGAGCATAGTCAGATCCTTGTCATCAACCATATGCCCAATTGTAGAGAGCTGATCTCTCAAATCTGCAATCCTCATAAAGTATGCAATCACTGATTCACCTTTCGTCATCTTCACATGATGAAGATGTTGCTTCAGTGCAAGTGCCCGACTGGTATTGTTGATTTCGTACATCTCTTCCAAGGTCTTGAGCATATCTCTTGCTGTCTTCAACTTAGAGATGATAGGAACAATGTGATCCTTTACGGAATCAACCAATATCTTCATTGCTTTAATGTATTTCTTTAGCCACTACAACTTTTCTTCTTCCTCCTCAGGTTCAGAAGCACTAGACTCCACAAACTCACCCAAGTCATTTTCACGCAAGGTAAGCATGATCCTGAATCTCCATGATGTGAAGTTGGATGCACCTTCAAGTCTATCTTCAACCTTCAAACCATTCACCATCTTGATTAAGTGAACAATAGGGTATGTTGATTAGCAATAATCTGATCACGATCCTCTCAAACCCACTTTGATACCATGTAAATTTTAGTGAACAGATTATATGCACAGAAAAATAATTCAAAATCAGACACAATAACACAGCAGATACCCTGGGAAAACCCTCCTCTTGAGGGAGAAAAACCCAGCAACAAAGATCTCTCTTATATTTATAAACAGTGGCAACAATTCTCTTTACAATGAGGCCTAACACAAGGCCAAAATTCTGTACCTATACCAGATACAAAAACAGATAAAGATCTGTACTCCTGACTGTAAATATCTGCCCTTCAAAGAAATTTACAATCTGTTCTTGATCAGATTCGCACCCAGCTCTTGATAAGAATTCACACTCAGCTCTTAATAAGAATTCGCACTCAGCTCTTGCACTCAGCTCTTGAATGATTCGCAATCTGTCCTTGAACAATTCGCACTTGAGAATAATTCGCAATCTCTTCTTGAAGAACTCGCACTTTGCATAGCATAAACTTGGTGATCACAAATGATAAGATGAACCTCTATATATACATTGCTATGAGAGGTCGCACCTCTTCAAGAACAAGGTCGGCCTCAAGAATAAATTACAAATTTAATGAATCAATTAACAAGTTGGCCAAGAGAGAAAATCGTGGAAAGTAAAGAATGAGGTCAGCCTCATAACATTCGCGCCTCCTCATTAAATATATGCTAATATAAATTAAATAGCCGAAGAGCTATTATTTAATTTATGTTTTCTCCAATTGAACTGTGCTGGAAGGACGAGCCTGTAGCTGCTATATCATTAACACTTCTAAGGCCCTGTTGTAAACTATGTGATGGTACACAACCACACAACTATCTACAGATTGTTATACAAATCAATCATAATTCTCACAAACCTTATGGAGGCATTGATGAGCTCAAAAAACAATACTGTTAGACTTAAGCTAAGACTAACATGCTCAACTCACAAGAATGGAAAAGGCAGAAGATAATAGAAAGAAATCATAGAATAACAATTTATCATTTAGGAAATATATATGCCAATGGTGTAATGTCCCCTTCTAGTGCCTAGACAGGAGTGACTTAATTAGCCTATTTTATTCCCGTAGGCTAATGTCAAAAAGTAAGGGAATATTTTAATTAATTATTTAATATTATCCATTTCCAGTATATTTTAAAGATAATATTATTTAATTAATTTAATGGAGTTTATAAAGTGACTTGGTGATAATTTATGAAATATTAAAAAGGTCACTTTATTATTATTCCCGGGTTAATTTTAAAATATTAAAAAAAGCGGGAATTTGAAAAGTTAATGGGAAATTGCATACAAAAGTGAAAAGTGAAGCTCATTTGGTTTATGCTTGGATATTATTCTATCTTGTGATTTTGGAGAGTTTTCAGAGTTCGAAACCTACAACGGAAACCCTAAGGGTGATTGGTTTTGGTGGTGTGACAGATCTACGCTAGCCAATGTGTTGGAGAGATTATACATATTTCTGGCAGTGTTCTTCAGTGCGATTATCGAAACTTGTGATGTCTCTTGCAGAGACAAATTCTGAGTAGTTTGGTCCTATACAGACAGGAAAGAAATATCAGAAATAAAATATCTATTATTTCAGGGACAGCTACTGGCATAGCAGCTGTATCACATTTTCCATCTCAATGGTCTACATTGCATATGGTATCGATGGTGATTAAGGGAGTTTAGTGGCCCGCACCCACTTCACATTCTAGCCACTACATATATAGGAGCCGTGCCTCATTGAAAGAGTCGCAACTCTTGGAAAGGGGAACTGTACACACTTGTGACGCCATATGGGTGAAGTGGATGAAGGGAAGGGTCAAAGGGAGCTGCCAGCTCAGAACAAAGTAGTCGCTGTTTTTTGACTGTCGCATCCCCTTTTTATTGTCTGCCGTGCCATTAACTTTGGTAGCCATACTCTTTATAGGTGGTGCCAATGATAGTTGAAAGGGGTCGATGCAATTCAGGACTTCTGGAGCTGCGTATGGGAGTTTGATAGCATTTTCCAAGTTAGAATATTTTAATATTATCCCACTGTACCTGTAGTGAATATTAAAACACTTCTGAGTAATTTGTATCATCTGGAAATACATTTTCATATAAATAAAGTGTGCCCATCTGTTATAAATCATTTTTAAATTTATGGCTCTATATGTTACAATGCAAGAAATGCATATCCTGTAATCTGTACACAAAACATTCATCTTTCAAGTGAACACAATCTGTAAACACAGTCAGAACAGCTGCAGGATAAGTGTTTGACGAAATGCCTGGGCTTGTAAAGTTGTGAAAATTGAAAAAAATTGTATAGCAATTAAGCCTGGAATATTTCAAATGGACATTCCTCATGTGAGAACTCATTTACTGCAGGTATAGCAATGGTAGAGATCAAAGGTGGAAGATTTTGTACGACCATTGAAATAATTTGATCCACAGGCTGCACAAAACAATCTCATCCATAGGCTTTTGAAAATCAAAAGCTCAGAATTCATTTTGAACAGTTATATCTGCAGATTTAGGGTTTTTACTTTTTTGAGTTTAATTCAGACCAAGTCAAAATTATTTAACCAGACAAGCATTTCTTTGAAGTTATCATTTATCTGTGGAGGAAACTTTCTAAGGAAAGCTCAAGAGGTCCATCTGGGATTCTGGAGGCTCAACAAGGAATCTTTGAGGAAATTGTGAACGAATCTCTTCAAAATTTGATGAAAGTGCTGAGAATGTGTGAGCCACCATTGCAAAAATCTTGTTAATATGCAGCCTGCTACCTGTTTTTCACCACTGGACAAACCTGTAACTACACAGTAGGTTTTGAGCTTGTTCCTGATGCCTGATGGAATGTACTCATATTCTTGATTTCCATAATTTTGTACATTCCTACTTTTTTTCTTTCCTTCTTTACCTATAGGCTGCAGCAGCCTACAATAAAAAAATTATTTGAATTTCTCTTTTGCTGGGAGCTGCTGCAGGACAAGAACAGTTGTAAATTTTTTGTGTAAATGTTTTCTCTCTTCTTTAAAGATCCTGAGAAATTCATCAATGATTTGTACAGAACAATGTATCTTTACTATCCAAAAGAAAAAAAACATGTCACGTAAAGTGCTGGTTTTGTACACATTGCTTGTCTCTACTTCAAACCCCAATTCAAGGTCACTCCCATAGACTAGGAGGCTAACTTGAGATGTTTGGAATCTGTTTTTTGGTAGGAAGCTTTCAGTAACATGTTCACATAAGATGATTGTTTTAGTCTGGCTCCTCTATTGTATGAAAATTGAATTCATTGTTATTTTCAAGTGCATTCAAATCCTAGAAAGCTAAGGAACCTGAGATGTTTGAGGCATTTTGTAACATCCTACTCCTTCTTACAAAGAGTTACCATGAATTATTCACCAAACAGTAAATAACTAAAAACATAGATGGAAAGAGGTACAATTTTTTTTCAGGGATACCCGGAGACGCGTCCGCCCCCCCCTCCAAATCCCCCATCCCGGGATGTCCCAGGTACCAGGGGACGGCAGGGGACCATCCCCCTTTTTTGAAAAGTTGTGGGAAACATCCTGGGAACGGGGGGACGCCGTTCACCCAATGGGGGACGGTTGACCGGTCGCGGGGACAGAAGGGGGACGGCTGAGCCGTCCCTCGACCGTCCCGAGGACAACCGGCCGTCCCCCGCATTTTGCAAGTTCAAAACATAAAAAAAAAACATAAAATTAAAAAATAATGCCCCTGCCTACGTGGCATGTGTGGGCCCAAATGTTTTTTACTCCTTTATGAAGGAAAAAGGGCCTCTCTAACCTCATTTTATTCATTTTGTTTGTTTGAGCAGCCAAGGGTTTGAAAGGAAAAAAAATTGTAGCCATTGAAGGAGAAGGAGCAGCAGTTTAAAGGAGGAGAGGAGGTTGAAATAGTGTTGTTGGGAGTGCAAATCCACCAAAGAGGTATGCATTTCCTTTCCCTATTTTTTTTTTTTTCATTTTTTTGCAAAATATGAAGCATACATAGTCTGATTTTTTTTTTTTTTTTACATTTTCAGTCAAAACTTGCATTCTAAAAACAAAAAACATGAGCAGCAGTGAGGGTGGGAGTGATAGTGAAGTTGAAATGCAAGCTAGAAGGGAAACTAGAGAGCAAATAACCCCTACCCAATGCCCTCCTTCATCAACCAATACCAAAACCATGAAGGACTATGCAAAACACCCATTAGACAAAAAAAAACCATTCCTTCAATATGTGACAGCCAGGGGTGAAAGACAAAAAAATTCAGGGGGGAGTAGGGTTTGGTTTTGCCATGTTTGTGAAAAGGAGTTTAGGGGCAGCTACACAAGAGTTAGGTCTCATTTTTTGGGTGAGGTGGGCCATGGAGTTAGAGTGTGTCCTGCATTGACAGATGCACTATTTATAGAGTGCCAAAAAATTCAAATGGAGTGTGATGGTGGGGTTCAAGGTGGGTCTCCTTCTTTCCCAAGTTCACAATCATCTATGCCTACTCCTACTCCTAGTCCTTCCACAGTTGGTAGTAGTGTTATCTTAAGAGGAAAGAGGAAGGTGATTGGTAGTGATAAGGCAGCCTCAGTTGAGTCCATGTTTCAAAACCAAGCATGAGAAACCTCTGAATCCTCCATTGCCAAATTCTTTTTTGCCCATGCCATTCCATTTCATGTGGCCCGTTCCTCTTATTTCAAACAAATGGTGAAAGACTTAGTCACTGTTGGTCCTTCATTTGTACCCCCTGGAGATCATAAGCTACGCACCACCCTCCTAGACAAAGAGTACTCCAAAGTTAATGTGTTAATGGAGGAGATGAGGCAAACATGGATGAGGACGGGGTGCTCTATAGTGATGGATGGGTGGACTGATTGTAGACGTCGGCCACTCATCAATGTCATAGTCACATGCCCTGCTGGTTCTTATTTTCTTAGAGCCATAGATTGTTCAGGGAGACGTAAGGATGCTGACTTCCAATTTTCCATTTTGAGAGATGCCATAGAGGAGGTTGGGGCTGCAAATGTGGTGCAGGTGATCACCGATTCAGCACGTGTGTGCAAATCGGCTGGGTTGATGGTGGAGGGTACTTACAGGCACATATTTTGGACCCCATGTTGTGTTCATGCATTGAACAATGCATTGAAAGACATAGGGAAGATGGATTGGGTGAAGAAAACGGTGGCAGAAGCTAGAGAAATTCAGATGTTCATTTGCAACCACCACACCTCACTTGCTCTTTTCAGGACATTTTCAAAGGAGTTTCTCAAACCTGTTGATACAAGGTATGCCATTTACTTCATTTTGTTTCACTTTCAATTTGTATTCATAATCTGATTTTGTTTTAAATTTTTATTTTTTAATGAATCATTGAATTAATGAATGTAGATATGCCACATACTTCATCCTGTTGGAGAGGATGCTTGAGGTGCATGAGCCTCTACAACTGATGATGGTCAATGCTGAGTGGACTAGATGGCCTAATGCAAGTTCTACTCAAGGAAAGACCATCAAACAAAAGATCCTCGATGACGATTGGTGGGCCAATGTGAGGTAAAACATATTAGATGGCTGATTTTCATATTAAATTTCTGATTTTAATATTTTAATTTTATTGTCCAATGTTCCAACTTTTGAAGTTTCTAACATGTCAATTAACTTGTCAATTAATTATTTTGAACTTTTTGTTTGCATTTTGCAAATATATTTGCTCCTTTCATCTCGCCCATTGTAGATGTCATTAGATATGCTGATACAGACTCTCCTAGTCTTGGAGAGATATATGAGACATTTGACAGTATGCTTGGGAAGATCAAGCAAGTTATTTTGCAAAGGACCCCACTTTGGATTTATATGAGCAACACATTAGGCCCATTGTGACGCGGAGGTGGAATACAATGAACACCCCACTTCATATGGCTGCCTTTGCTCTAAATCCAAAATGGTATGCACCAAGGGATGGTAGGGTGCCTCCATGTGATGATGCTGAGGTTTTAGATGGGTTCACATGGGCCATTGAAAAGATTTATCCACCAGAGCAGGCTTCACTACTTCGGTCACAATTTCTAGACTTTGCTAATCTTAATGGCCCAAACTTGAGTAAACCACAGGCGAGGTTGGATAGAGCTATATTAGCTCAATCGAACCCTATTGGATGGTGGACCTATCATGGGAGAGATACACCGCAGTTGAAGATACTTGCCACTTGCCTTCTTGCACAGGTTGCTAGTTCCTCTGCTGCAGAGAGGAATTGGTCCACGTATAGCTTTATCCACTCCTCAAGAGGAATAGACTTACCTCTAGACGAGCGGAGAAGCTAGTGGCCGTTCATAGTGCTCTTCGGCTTCAGGATCGGCAGACTCCAGAGTATCGACAGACTCCAGCTCTACGGTGGGATATTGATCCCGAGGATGCGGCTCAGGTAGATGAGGAGGAGACAGTTAAGGGCTTGGTTGGGGTTCCATTGGTTGAGGAGGAGCATCATGTGGCGGTGACTCAGAGGATGACTCTGATTTTGATGCAGTTATGAGAGATGATTAGAACAGCGGTGCTCTTTGTTTATTTTGTATTCATTATTGACATACAATATTGTATTTTGATTTTCATAGCAAACTTTAAAACTATATGGCAACAATGTAGCCTTTGGGCATTTTGATATAAGTTTATAAATTATAACTTGGAGGTTGTTTCATGATTCGTATATGTTATTTTTGAATGTGTATTGAGTATTGGCATAATGTTGAACACAAATGTTATATGTTAATGTTCTATAATGTGTATTATGCATGCCTTATTCATGTTATCTATTGAATATTTAAAATTTCCCTATATTTTTATATAGCCGTCCCCTGCCGTCCCTAATTTTGGCCTCAAAAATCAAAAACTTGGGGACTCGTCCCGCCATCCCCTGCCATCCCCATCCCGGAAACTTGGGGTAACCTTGTTTTTTTTCTTAAAATATGAAATATGCTTCTACATAATGGTTACTATAAAGATATAACGAAGCATTTATACAATCTTTTCTAACTTAAAAGAACAAACATCTATCACTTTGTATTTCAATTAAATGATTACATATATTTAAGCTAAAACAATAACTTGAATAAGGTCAGAGATCCTTATCTGGATTCTTTTTCGTCTTCCAAGACTCGACATGTCATTTGCAAGCGAGGGAGCATCACCTAGGTGCTTTACCTCCAACCACGGACCTAAGCGGTCCCCCGCACTCCTTCCTAACTGGAAGTGGCCCTACCCTACAACGAAGGGATTAGTTGGGAACCCTCTTAGTTCTGCCATCTTAGCTCTGGTGTTGTGCCCTACTTAACTAATACTGCCGCACAACTATGGATACCTTCCAACTATGTACGACATCTTTGACTAGCTAAGTATCTGGGTCACAATGAACCGACAAGTGCATGCAGAGACAACTGCACTCACTATGGCCATAGTATTTGTATTGTAGATACAATCGCTACCAAGAGCGAAGTCATTTGTTCACCCACCCTACTCGACTTGGAATACCTTTCCTGACCTAGGGTATACTGGAACTAACTGTTCCACCCAATAAACATTCACAAAGAACTTATGACTCGACATAACTTGTCTTACTAAACATAACTCAACTGAGTTGATAAGATGTTAGATCTTTCTCAAACCCCTAGGTTACTTGGCATAACTAACAGGTCTTGGCAACTGCCACTGGTTCTGGATAAGCAAAATACAAGGGGCATTTCCCCACATAGCGGATTACCTAGCATTTCCTTGCCAATACAAACAACTAACTCGACCTGACTAGTCATAAACTGACAAGGCAACCTTCCTTAACATAATACCCTCATCTTTACTCACATTCTTTATTTATTGACAAAATATTTAATCATAACTACTAATAGATATTAGTCTTAAGCTGAAGATCTCTTCTTCTTGTTATAGTCTTGAATGTTCAGTGTTTTAGCTTCGTTATAGAGTCCATCCTTAGAAAGTGAAGATTTACAAAGTAAACAACTCACCTGGATTGTTGGTTATTTCTGACTCAAACACCCAAGTTACTTCAACGTAACTTCCTGGGTCTTGGCTACAACCACTTGCTCGAATCTTAACCCTAGCCCTTGAGAGCATCTACTCTTGAAATATAAACTTTAAATAAATATTGATACAAAACAATATCTTCTTAACCTTCCTGGTCATAATATATCATGAGTAATACATAGACAAAATCTATAGAGTAACGGTTAGATCTTCCTTAAGAATATATCTCTCTTTAGGTCTTAGTCCCTCTTGCATTTCAGTGAAATCATGTTAACCAAAGAGAAACATAATTGTAGACCCACGGGCCCACCTTACAATATATTTGTATAACATAAGCACTTACTCACCAAGTTTATGATATGATCAGTTTGGTAAAATACCTCGAGCATTGATTCCCCTTGTTATGTATTTGCAATAGCTAGGATCTAGGCTACTGCCTCTAACTCAAGCCCTAGCATGGATCAAAAGGTTTTACCTTCTCACCCACTCTTAGGCTTCTTTAGCAATATGGAGGGAGCTAAGTCATCATCAAGATGTACATAAGGTTATGTGATAGAATAAAGACATCCTTCACAAATACGCCACTAGGGTGTTTTCAATAAGGAACATATCAAGAACGGAGAGAGGTTTTCCTTTCCAAGGGCCCAATTTATATTACAAGGTCACTCATCGAGTAGTTAATAAAAGAAAACAAGATTAACTATTCATTACTTGAGTAAGTATCATTGATAACAAAACTAGCACTTAATTGTGCTTTAATTGTTTCTTCCATTTCTTTACTTCCCAATTATTCAAGCTTGGTTTTATACCCACAAGGAGCTATGGTTTGATTTCCTATTTTAAGAATGAAGAGAGTCTCATAATAATCAATGGTAGTCTTCATTGAACCTTCTCATCGTATAAATTTAAATAAATCTAATAAAGATTCACGGATGAGATGGATTGTAGACAAAACTGCCTCACTACTGGCTTTTACTAACCATTATCATCACAATGTATATATGTGTACATATAGAGAAAAGACTAAAACTTCATTTTTAAAGAAAAGGAGGATTACTTGCCTTTAGTGTGCGCGATTACCCCTGTCATCTCTCGACTATTCAGACCTTGAACTTGAAGTTACTATGAATGTAGCTAGCATTTGAGCTAAGTCTTCCCAACTCGATAATCATTACTTTGGCCACATTCATTTCATTGCAGAGGATTTAATTCCCTAACAGAATTTGTGCAAGTCTATGTTGACCCTTAGCCTGAATACCATTAATTCTTGCTCTCACTGGTATTTCCTACCTCTTTGATTGACTCCCAAACCTTTAAAAGTATGCCCTTTTATGTTATCCTCAAATTTTTGGCCAATAGGTTTCTAAATAACTAAATTTTACTTTCTCTATTATATAGTAAGCCATGAATGATGGTGACATAGCATTATATCTTAACAACTTTTTCTATGCTCTACATCGTTATTCCCATATCATTTCAACGCTTCCATGACCATGTGTGTCGATTAGAGTAAATGTAACACAACAAATTTTAATCCCCAATTCCTCCATGATGGTGTGGCGAAGGACTTCCAAAGCAATGACATTTCAAATAGAAGCTACGCTGGGTTTATTAATCTGCCACAGCTCCTTCAAACATCTTCGACACCACCATTTGGCACAGTTTCATGGCCCTCTTCTCAAAAGTTGCAGCCACCGTTCTTAATTTACATGTTTGGGAATACTCCCTGAGAAAGAAAACACTCCTTTTTCCTCCAAATAGCTTTGTGTGATCCTTCTTCCAACCTCCGCCCCCAACAGGAATACCATCGTCCCCCCTCTTCTTCAAATCCCGCAACTTGATTTTGTTTCCCCCCACTTCGCTAGGCAAGAATCAATTATTAGAACTGATAGAAAGGTGGTTCAAGAAAATAGTTCCAAAAGCGGTTAAGGAAATCGGTTGCCAAGAATTTGTTATTCTTTTCCTCCACGACATGATTCTTATCTTCCCAATATATCATCGACTTCTTTTGCAAGATCTTTTGTTAATAAATAAAAACAATTACCAATAGAAAATGGAGAATTCGGATTACAAAGACATAATGATTATGCCTCCCCTAAATATCATTATGTCACGGCCTTCCAAAGAAGTTTAGACATAAAATCAGAAAATAGTTTATAACAAATAGTTAAATGTCTCCAAGAGTGATTCAATATGGATTTAAGCGAGAAACGGTTATGAAATCAGTTAAAAGAAGATAACTAAATATCCTTCTTTCCCCCCAAAGGTTCACTCACGACTTCCCAAGCTTAAAACGGTTTTCTTTTTGCAGATAAGAGTAGTGATGGGCAGCACTACAATCACATGGTTGAAGCCACATACAGTATAGAAGAAAATATTTGCAATCAAAACTATTACTTGCCAGCTTTGTGGCATTCACGACGTAGTTTAGTAAGTCTAAAAGCTGACCCAAACTTGATATATTAACCTTGCAATAGAAACATGCTCTTCTTATTAGATAATCGAGCTTACACAAGGACCACGGCTACACAACTAATAAGAATTAACAAACCTCTTTCATACTTCTACAAAGTATTAAATCTTTTGCGTCATTATAAGGTGGTGAAACATAAGGTGGTGGTCCACTATATTGGTGTTAACCCTCCTTTCACCTATTGACACCCACAAAAACCATTTACTTGCTATCATGTTTATAAGCATGTTATTGCTAGCTAGCAATTAACTAAGTTTTTTGCATAGTATACAAGGTATTACTTTGATTGGTCTAGTATCTTGATATTCATACGCTTATATGACTATATGTATTCATACACTTTAACATGTATTTAATGTATACGTGTACATAGATATATCAAATAACACATACAACAAAAACCATTTACTTGCTATCACGTTTATAAGCATGTTATTGCTAGCTAGCAATTAACTAAATTTTTTGCATAGTATACAAGGTATTACTTTGATTGGTCTAGTATCTTGATATTCATATGCTTATATGACTATATGTATTCATACACTTTAACGTGTATTTAATGTATACATGTACATAGATATATCAAATAACACATACACGCATTGATGTATAAACAAGCATATATTATGCAAGATGTTTAACATATAACTTAGTAGATTAGCAATGGAGTCCATCATAAAGGTAACAAGGTTGTCAAGTGGTAGAGTTAGATTTACCTGAGATGCACTCAAAAAACCCTAGACTCATACAGAAACAATGGTATTCAACACCCTACCCTTCAAAGTGACAAATGATTCAGATGGCATAACTAGAGACTCTTAACCTTATCCTTCTCCCAGATGATACTCCCCCTCTTTCTCTCCGGAGGTGTTCAGATCGCTCCTACAATCTCACTCAAGAAATTAATAGGTAGTTAGCCTGGAAAACATTACAGCATGATCATATCATTGCATTTAAATTAATCATCTGCTTTAAAGAAATAGAATCATCTCATAGTATTTCATCATATTCATGACATCAAATGATCATCAACATTCTATTTAAATGCCGTAACATATCATTGCACAAATCATAATATGCAACTTTCAGGGTTTTCATAATCTCATGATTCATCACAATAATTATCATAGAGTGAAAAGTAATTTAGAAATCTAAGGTTGGATGTAACATATTTTCCCCTGAGATTTACCTCAAATATAGTTAAGTTTATGATCCCTTTTTCTCTTTGCTAGTAAGCAAACCCTCAAGGTCTGCTCATATAACCATACTTTCTTTGAAATTTTATGACAAAGATTTCGGACTTATTCTTTATTGATGTACCTCCACTATTACAGATAAAGTCTTTGTAGCTAATTCCTTGGCCGATAGCTTGATTCTTGCGGCTTTTTCAGTATAATAGTATCTTCTCTAGCTCCCACAACACCTTATTCCAATGTTTCCTGATTCAATGCACAATTTGTAAGCAAAACTATGGTGGGTTGGAAACGACAGACTAAGAGGTGCTCCTTATGCATTTTGAGGGGGGGTCCTGCTATTGTTTCATAAACTTTTCAGGAAAATAAGGACAGTCGATGCAGAGAAAACACTGCCCTTCACAGCCAGTGCAAATCCACTACACTGGAAATAGAGAAGCAGACCTTTGGACATCCTATTCCATCATCCTCTCAACACAGTCAGCAAGGTCATCATTCAGTAGCCAATTGTGCTAGAGCTGCTGAGATGGTTGATGTTCAAACAGCACAGTAAGAAAAGGTGCTGACCCAATGGTCCTTTCTCCACCAATAGACTTTAGGCAGTCACCATGAAGCCTAGGGTGTAATGAAACAACTTGCACAAGAGAAGAATATAATAGGAATTATATGGCAAATACTTGATAATACTTGAGAATAATTAGCAACAAGGTCATCATTCAGTAGCCAATTGTGCTAGAGCTGCTGAGATGGTTGATGTTCAAACAGCACAGTAAGAAAAGGTGCTGCCCCAATGGTCCTTTCTCCAGCAATAGACTTTAGGCAGACACCATGAAGCCTAGGGTGTAATGAAATAACTTGCACAAGAGAAGAATATAATAGGAATTATATGGCAAATACTTGATAACACTTGAGAATAATTAGCCACTTCGAGGGGGCAAACCTCCAAATATCTCCAATGAAAACACAATTTGTAATATGATGATCAAATAACACTCACTACCTCCTATATATACCCTACTTATGCCTTGGATATCACCTAGGCTGACTTAGATAGCTAATTATATCACCTAGGCCAACTTGACTACATAAATAAGAGTAGTTAAATGATTGCGTAAGTCATAAATTGGCTACACATGCCCCAATAATGTTATTGGGTTAAAGGCGTAGCATGCCCCCCTCTTTAGAGAAGCATTGTCTTCAATGCTAATCAACTATGGATGCTTCTACACAAAGTTTTCATCTTCCCATGTGGCATTTTTGACAAGAAAATTCTTCCATTGAATGAGATACTCTATGATTGTCCTAGTCATCAACTTCTTTGTGCATCTTTGGAGAACTAAATCTAGATCCAAGATGATTCTTCCTTCTTCATCTAACTCTAGTAACACTATCTATGCAGGATCTATCAGCCAATCACCTTCTTTATATAGGAAACATGAAAAACTAATGTATCTTTGTTGTTAAAGTTAACTCAAGCTTGTAGGCTACACTGCCAATCTTCTACAAAATCCAATATGGATTACAATACTTTGGTGGCAACTTATTATTCTTTGTTTGTTGCTTTAGGGACATTTACTTATAAGGTTGCAATCTCAAGAAAACCCAATCACCCACTTCAAAAGTCATTACGCTACAATGTTGGTCAGCCTGTTATTTCATTTGATTTTGTGCCATGGCCAAACTCTCCTTGACTCCTAAAAATGCCTAATGTTGATGAGTCGTGTGGTATTTTTTTAAGAACTATACTACCATTCTACTAGTGGTAGCCAATCCACCCATTGAAATTGCTTATCTGAAGTGAAAAAAAATAGATACCCTTCCAAGCACTTATTGATGACCTCAATTTACCCATCTAACTAACAATGGTATGAAGAGCTACAAGCCAATCGAGTAACCAAACAAGAGAAAAATTCTGTCCAAAAGTTACTAGTAAAGATACGATCATGATCACTAACAATAACCCTTGGGGTACTATGTAACTTTTGTATATCCTCCATAAATGCTTCTATCACTGTACTTATAAAAAGATGGGCTATTATCGATAAAATGGGCATATTTGGTGAGACAATCCACAATTGCCATGATGACACTCTTACCTTTAGATCTATCAAGCCTCGTGATAAAATCCATGGAGACCTCTTCCCACCACTAGCTGGGAATAACTAATGGCTACAAAAGACCAAATGTCTTAACTACCTCCCCTTTATTTCTTTGGCATACCAAATATTTTGCCACAAATTTTTGAACATCACCTTTAAGCCCTTCCCAAAAAAATCCTACTTGATTTGATGATGTCTTCAAAATCTTGAATGAACCCCAACTAGAGAACCATGGAGCTCCTCAAGAATCTTTTGTTTGAGGGTGGAATTCTTGCATAGGTACAATCTCCCCTTATACCCCAAAGAGTCCCCCTTCCAGCTAAACTATTCTAAACTATTGTAATCATTTTGTAAATATTGAATGAGGTTCCTTGTAGCCACATCATTTTGCCACTCTACTTTGGCTTCTTCAACCCAATTTGCTTGTAATATTGAAATGACACACAATAATGCTTCATTCTTCTAGGATAGTACATCAACCACTATATTCTCCTTCCCTTTCTTATAGAAAATCTCAAAGTCATAACCCAACATCTTAGTGATCCATTTTTGTTGATCTTTCAAGGATAACAATTGCTCCATAAAATATTTTAGGCTACCATAATCTATCTTAACTTTGAAGTTCTATTACCAAATCCACCGACAAACCAAACAGATTCAGATCTGATTCAGACCGAATCCATGATTTGATTTGATCCACCTATAGATATGCGCAAGATGTAGCAAAATGGGGTTGGATTCATCTAAGACAACGAGCGAACCTAGGAAGGATCTAAGGGAACCTAAGCAAACCCACGGTGAATCCGTTAGTCCCCTACAACAATTTTTTATTGCTTCTTTTTTTCTTGCTTTGACTTTGACCTAGGCACCCTAAAACGGATTTCAAACCCTAAAATCTTCTAAAACATTTCAAACACCAAAACAAGTTCATTTTAGCTCATTTCTATTGCAAAAAGTAAATATCATTCCAAAAGGTTAAACTTCATATTTTGCTTGTTGAATCAACAAAGGGAACTGAAAATTGATCTTTGAAGATTCTACAATGGTTGCATTGCCATTCCTACATATTTGCAAGTGTCCATTGGCTGCCAAGATCATAGAAGAATATTTTTGTAAAGAGATAAGTTTTTTCATTTTTTTTCCTCCATTTTTTGTTTTAAAAACAAGAAACAAACTCTTTGCTTTGTTTTTATTTTATTCTTCTATGAATGCATCAAAAGAGCTATGTTTTATATATTTACTTTTTGTTTTTAGCATTTTATTTATTTTGAATGTGTTGTATATAAAATTTCTTGCCATAGGAATTACAATGGCAACTAGTTCTACCTCCACAAGTGAACCTAAATTCAAAACAGACCCAAGTTCCCTTCTATGGAAGTATGTTGATACAATACAACCAGATCTAGGTGGTGGGGGGTATATTTGGATTTACCAGAGGTGTGATGTTAAATATTCAAGTTCATATAGTCAAGTGAAAGCCCATTTGTGTGGAATATCTAGACAAGGCATCAAAGCTTTCCCTAGAAAGAATGGTGTACTTATGTCATCAGAGCAAACGATAACATATATTATGGAGCAAAAGCAAGCAAATGAACTAGCAAACCATAGAGAAAATCATCCTTTAGCCAAAAAAAAGATCAAAGGGAATGAAGCCCCCTATGCCCCCATCTAATCTCAATGTTGTGGTAGAGAGCCACCCATTTCTTGCCACTCTTGAAATTGAAGAACCCACTACAAACAAAAGACCAAAGGGACCTTTGGAAACTACATTTCAAAATGAGGCTCAAGACATTGTTGATCAACACATAGCAAGATGTATTTATGCAAATGGGTTGGCTTTCAATGTTGTTTGCTCACCATATTGGCAAGAAATGGTGAGAAAAATTAATGAGGCTCCAAAAGGGTACAAGGCCCAAGTTATGAGAAAGTGCGTAGCATCTTATTGGAAAAAGAGGTCAAGCTTGTAGAAGATTCATTGAAGTCCATAACAGATTCATGGGTGGAGACAAGGGTGTCCATTGTTTCCAATGGGTGGAAAGATGCTCAAAAAGTCGTCCCTTGATCAATGTCCTAACAATGTCTCCTAAAGGGGCAATGTTTTTGAGAGCTATGGATTGTGAGGGGGCAAGTGAAAGATGGCCAATTTATTGTCAATATTCTCATTGCAACAATGGAGGAAGTGGGACCCTGTAATGTTGTTCAAATCATAACGGACAACGCAAAAAATTGTAGAGTTGTTGGGTTGTTGGTTGAGGAACACTATTCACGCATCTTTTGGACACCTTGTGCAACCCACTCTCAATCTTATGCTACAAAAGATTGGGAATAAAAGTGATTAAATCAAAGAGTTGTATGCAAAGACTGAGGAGATTCAAATGTTTGTCACCAACCACCACATGTCGCAAGGCATATTTAGATCATTTTCAAAATTGGAGCTACTGAAGATAAGTGAAGTATCAAGTTTTATGTTTTAGTTTCACTTTAGTTAATAGAATTTTTTTTTTAAAACTTAGTTACTTAATTCATAATTTGATTGTGTATTATAATTCTTCTTTAAAGTTTGTTTTCAATTATTTTATTTTTTAATTTTGAAAGGTTGTTGAGACCCATTTCGCCTCTAACACAATCCTCTTGAAAAGACTTGTGAAAATTCGAAAGACACTTTCTAGCATGGTCATTTGCCAAACTTAGTCCATATGGAGGCAAAACAACACAAACAAGGCAACAATATTAAGTGGATGATCATAAATGACCCTTGATGGGATCATGTGGAGTATCTCCTTAGTTTCACTGAGCCCATTTTGAGTATGATTTGTTGTACTAACATGGACAAGCCTTGCTTGGTATGGTGCCATTGACTCAATGATTGAGGAGATGAAGACTATCATAAATGCAAAAGAGCAAGACCGTAGAGATAATTTATTCAAACAAGTGCACACAATGACCACCCCACTACATCTTTTTTCCTTTACATTGAATCCAAAATATTATAGTGCTGAGATTCTTTCTGTGCCAACAAGGATTGTCCCATATAGAGATTTTGAAGTCATTGAAGGGTACAAGGTAGCATTTCATAGACTCTTCCCTGATCTTGATTTGCAAGATGTAGTCACAAGTGTGTTCATAGATTTTGTACACTCAAATGGTCAATGTATTGAGGCTCTTCATGATAAGTTCAAGAAGGATGCTCACAATTGATGGTACATCCATGACCAACAATTCCAACACCTACAACCCCTTGCAATCAAAGTTTTGTCGCAAGTTTAATAAATATTTATTAATCTTTAAAGTTTCAATTATAGTTGTTTAAATAAAACTCTATCTCTCTACTTTGTCTTCATAGGTTGCTAGTTCATCTACATTTGAAAGGAATTGGGGCACATACTCTTTCATCTACTTAGTAAAGTGCAATAGATTGCACTCAAAAAAAGCAAAGAACTTAGTGTATGTGCATTCCAACTTGCATCTCCTTTCGCACAAACAACATGACTACAAGGAATGAGACACAAAGTTGTAGGATATAGAGCCAGAGCATACTGAATTGGATGCTTCCACTTCCCAACATATTGCACTTAAGGAGTCTGAAAGCAAGTACACTTTTAGTGCGAGTAGCAATGGCATTGCTTGTAGTTCTCCAAATGTTCCTACATCATCTAATGTCACTAATGATGATAATATTGATGATTTAGAAAATTCATTTGACAATGAAAGCTACTTGTTGAACAGTGAACTTGATATTATCATTTTAATATTGAACTTGAAGTTTGAACAATGAATGTTTTAAAATATTTATGATTTATGTTTTAAAGACATTTAAGTTTACGGTGGTTTTGTTGTTTATATGATGCTATGTGGTATTTTAATCTTAATTCTTGCTTCTTCTTCTTTTTGTGTGTGTGTGCGCATGATTTTTACATGTTTTTTGTATAGACGAACCCAAACAAACCAAACCCAAAAGTTGTAGGATATAGAGCCAAAGCATACTAAATTGGATGCTTCCACTTCCCAACATATTGCACTTGAGGAGTTTGAAAGCAAGTACACTTTTAGTGCGAGTAGCAATGGCACTACTTTAGTTCTCCAAATGTTCCTATATCATCTAATGTCAATGATGATGATAATATTGATGATTTAGAAAATTCTAACAATGAAAGCTAATTGTTGAACAGTGAACTTGATATTATTATTTTAATATTGAACTTGAAGTTTGAACAATGAATTTTTTATTATATTTATGATTTATGTTTTAAAGACATTTGAGTTTATGGTGGTTTTGTTGTTTTAATGATGTTGTGGTATTTTAATCTTAATTCTTGCTTTTAGGTTATATATATATATATATGATTTTTACATGTTTTTTGAATAAACAAACCCAACCCCAAAAAAATTTCGAATCCACGAACCCAAACTAGGATCCATACTAAAACTGGTAACTTAGCTTTTTAAGTGTCTACCCATCAAATAACTGCATGAAGAATCGCTATCATTCCCTTCTCATAAATGGGATTGAATTGACTTACCCTTTAGTTGATGACTTTCGAAAGCAATGAGCGTATCTTCCTACATGAGAACTGCTCTTATATCATTTCCTAAAGCTTCACACTCCACAATAAAATCCTTAGTGAAGATTGGAGTGGCTAGATCTGGAGTGGTAACATAGCCTCCTCCAATCTCTCAAATGTTGTATTAGCTAACACATTCCACTAAAAAGCATCCTTTTTCAACAAAGTTGTGAGGGGTATCCGTATTGCTATGCTAGCAAGTTTTGGGTTGGAACTAACCACTGGTTTTTATTTCTAGATGAATGTTCTCCTCTTTGTGATGTTCTAGTATGACCTTGATTCTATAAAGAAATGGTGATGGGCATGTTATTCTTGATTTGTACTAGTCGTGTCAATAAGTCAATTGTTCTTTCTTGCCCCATTGTCAACAACTCTATTGTTCTTTCTTGCCTAATCCAAATACCTATCCTGGTATCCTAAAATAAATTTGCCCTTTCCTCATTTGTCAAAGGTCTTTCATTATTCCCCATGATTCACAAGCTACTAGGAAGTTATACCTCAGCTACCACTATAACAATCTCGACAAAATTTAAAATATTTCACTATCAAATCACCAAGGTCCCATGAGGGTGAGGTGAGAGCATATGGTGAGAAAATATTATTATTGAGCATTTTCTAATCACCAAGATCCCATGATAGTGAGTTGAGAGCATTCAATGGATGAATAATGATTTTATATATTATTCAAATAAACAATAATGCCCGAAGGATGCAGCAATAAATTGCAAGAACAATACAAATATGCTAGAGCTAAATAAATATATTCAAATATTCTAGAATATCATTAAATGAACATGATGTAAACATGAATAAAATCTGCTATTGGAATAAGTTACTACTCCAAATATAAATATTTGCTGAAAAATAAAACAAGAACTTTCAACACAAATACAACCTCTGAATGAGAATGCCCTCAAGAAACCAAAGAGGTTTTGTCCTTCAATCTCCAAATCCAAGCATTTTAGTCATTGAATTGATAGTTGAACACAAGGCTCAAGCTATGATAGAAATTATATGAGAAAAGACAATCATAAAAGGCAACCAAAAACCTGAATATATAGCACCAGCAGAGCACATACCCCATTTCCCGTGTCAAAGATAGCAATTAAAATATTAATGAAATCCTTTCCTCAAAATAGGTCCCACTTTGTCATGAATACTAACTTGTAACTCCTCATAAATGATTTGTCATAGACTCTGTCATGAAGAAATTGCCAAGTGTCTCGGAGGTTATAACACCACTTTCTAGAAATCCACACCCCCATAAACTATTATTTTATTATTATTCTAATTATTCTATTCATTGCTTTTAGTTCTCCAAACCATTGCCCCTTTATTAAAATATTTTATGTATCCTTATCAATAAAATAAGGATGGGGCCCAAAAGCTAATTAATTAAAAAGAGACATTATATCAGCCACCTTGTTTGTCACACCTCACTTGTGCTTAATCATTAAGTGGAAATGTTGGAGGAATCCCATCCACTTGTAATGCCTTGCTTGCTAGTGTTTAGTTTGTGTTTGCAAAGATTAAGAGGTTGATGATCCATGTGAACAATCGCCTCTTTGCCCATCAAGCAGTGTTTCCATTCTTACACCTTTTGCACTAATGCAAACAACTCTATCATGTGTGCAATAGTTTAGGACTGCCCCTCTACAAAGCTCTTAAATGATAAAGACTACAATAGTTTATGACTACCCATCCACATGGAATTGTTGGAGGAATTTCATCCACTTTGTTACACCTCTGCAGTATTTTCAATTAAAAAGAAATGTTTTCTTTAAGTTTAGGGCTGAGCTAGGGCATATTTATGTATTTATTTGACCTCAAGTTTAGGGCTGAGTTAGGGCATATTTATGTATTTATTTGACCTCAACTTGTTGCTCATAAAAAAATGGAACAGCAGAAGAGGAGTAGAAACGAGGGCAGCAGGTAAACAAAGACTTTCATGGGGCAGAAACAGGCAACGAGCAGCAGAATGACAATGTTTGAGATGATATCAATGTCATCAGCGAAAAGAATGAATGGAAAGATGGCTAAGCCAGTTGTTTTATCCACCTTGGTAAGTGTGACTCAAAGTTCTTCATAAGAGATCAGAAAAAGAGAAATAAGAATTGGAAATCATAAGAGATCTATTGGAATAAATATTAATTTTAGCAAGAATATTATTTGGAAGTAAGTTTTAAATATAATTAGGAATAACTATATATGTATATATAAAATATATATATGTGATCATGCAATAGTGATACTTGCAGAAATTATTGATCATTGTGAGTAATCTAGATGCTTCCTTTGTTATAAATATGTAATAATAGATTCATATGATAGTCCACTTTGAATTTAGGAGAAACAGTTTGCAAATAGGAAGGACGGCCAGCCTTCCAGGGTCATGAGAGATGAAGGACAACCAGCCTTCATGCTCTTATCAAGTATGCCACCCAGAGATGGAATGGGCAGCCAACCTTCCATGCCCATGGGCTGGGGGGTGGAATGGACCAGAAATCCTTCCATGCTTTCTGACTTGATTGAGGAGGACGGCCAGCCTCCAAGGTGAACTGAGAGATGGAAGGGTGACCCACCTTCCATGCTCTCGCAATACAAGGGTGACCAACCTTGAGATTGCGGTTTGCAAACATTTCAATCAAATTCCTAATGAGACTATTATAGGAATATTGGAATGGCTATTTCTTTAATTTACTAATGTTTAGTAAAAATAGATGTTATCGTGGCTTATAATTTAACATCAATTTCCAATGACTAATATTGTGTGCAAGACCTAAACCAAGATTTATCTTATAAAGGGCATTTCAATTGATAAATTTATACTCTTAAATGAATTTAATTTCTTACTTTAATTGGAATTGTGGTTTTAGGGAAAAAACATAGGAATATTCCCAAACGGGACATTACAAAGTTTCATAGAGAGGAAATGTGCAAAAATCTCAGAGGGTGTCCATGCATCAAATTGCTATTCTTGGAAATAGCTATTTCTAGTGTTCTATTTTTGGGCGAGGTTGAGGACCTGTTTTTGGTTTCCTTTAATTGGTTTTATTTTATTTTTGTTTAGGATTATATTTGCTTTGTAGTTTCTTTCTTTCTCGCTTGTCCTGCAGCTTTTGGAAGATTTGCTTGAAAATATTTCTTTTGGGGACAGCCAATTACTATTTTCAAAATCCCTAAGATCATATTCATTGTAACCTATAAATAAGTTCCCTATGGACAAGATATTTTGAATGGGAATTGAAGTGAAGCTTATGCAGCAAAAATCATAATTCGTGTATTTAATCCATGTTTAAATGTGTGTTTGTGTAAGATTTTTTTTCAGGTGGATTAAAGTGAAAAATAGTGTTGAGGTCTGTATCAGCACTGCCATTCATCTAGTTAAGTAAATTGTATATGATTCTAAGAGTTCCTCTTTTTTTAATCTCGCATTGTGGATCATTGTTAAAATCAGTTTTTGTTAAAATCTTCTCATGTATGTAGATCTACAGGTCTCTTTTTTCAGCCATTTGGAAACATCCATTATTTTGTTTACTTTGTTTCAGTTACAAGCTTTTATTCATAAAAAATCTCATTTGTGAGAGAAGAACATTTTAGGTCTTGTGCTCAATCTCCAAGAACTGAAAGATAGATGAAAGTTTATTTTCAGTTATTTCCTTTATGCAAAACCCCATTAATGATGCTATAAAATGTGCATAACTGTGAATCTTGTTCATAGTTTAGGGTTTAGGAGTAGCAATTAGTTTTCAAAGAGCTTCCCCTGCTAATTTAAAGAGAGGTCTATCCTCGTGTGTTGTTCTATTTTGTGTTGTCTCAAAAGAAGTAAACTAAAACCCTAACAATTTTTGGCACCCATCATGGGGCACATCCAATGGTATCACATCCACAACCACCTTATCTCTAAATTTTGGATTGAGTGCAAACTTAAGTTTTCATTGCTTCATAACTGAGATATCCACTCCTTGCTTCAACCATCCCAAAGAATATGGATTTAGGTATTTTCAGTACTCAAAACAAGCTTGGCAACCAGCTTTTGCTAAATCACATTTGCTTGAGACCATGTGTCAAAAAGAGCATCAACCCTTTTCCTCTTCACTTGTATTTTGATGTTGAAAAGTTTGGTAAGTTCTTCACCTTGAGACCCATCATTCACCATCCACATATCCTTACAAACCATGGCACATGACAATCTCTCATGTATATCAAAGTTGCAATCTATTTCCTTTCTGCTCACATAGGTGGTGTTCTTGTCATACTTCTTCTTGTTCTATGAAGGTTCCAACTCCAAATGCAACTTCCAACATCTCTTTTCCATACGGCCATCTTTCTCACAATGAGTACAATGGCATTTGTTGTTTTTTCCTTTTGCATTGATGGTAGTAGTGGCATTCTTTTCACTTTTCCATTTGCCCTTACCTTTTCCTTTATCACCACCTTGTTGCATTCCTTAACACTGCTGTTTTTGAGAGTATGAAATGCTCCTCTTTTCTTGTCCAACTCCAAATAATGTGCTTGTGCACATGCCTCATCTATCTTCAGCAGCCTCTTAAAATATGCCCTATTGGAGATTGGTGTCACATTATGCAATGTCCCCATTTTCAATGTCCTCTTTTGGATTAGTCTAGTTTTGACACACTATTTTTAGTAAGTGCTATATTTAGTAACTGGTCCGACAGGTAGAGCGGTGTAGGGTTTCCTGTTTGGGCGATGTGTGGAAGTTGTCCGTTGAGTTTTAATGCTTTAAGCCAGTCCTTTCTATGGGGGTTTTCGATGTTTCAAGCGTGGCTTACTATTTTTAGTAGGGGCCAATTCCAGCACTTACTGTTTATAGTAAGTCAAGTTGCATATCGATTTCCACACTAACTTGGGTTTTCAAAGTATTTGCTATTTTTAGTGCTTACTAAAAATAGTAAGTCTATTTATGGAAAGCTGGTCCAGGTCAGGCTACTATCAGCAATGTCATTTTAGTTGGCGTTGGGTTTGCTAAGATCAAATTATTTCAATATCTGTATTTCCTCTCTCGAAAATAATTTTAATAAAATTATTTTATAACTTTATATTGAGGGTCAGAGGGGTCATAAAATTGTACCTTGATGCCTAGTACAATGACTTCAAGTTGTTTTAAAGAGCAACAAAATCACATTTGAAGGCTGGATAAGGGGGACGCTGTAATGTCCCCTTTCTAGCCAGTGGCTCAAGGAATAGGGTTAGCCTATTACTACGGTTCCCGTAGGCTAACGGGATGATTAGGGAATCTTTTTGAGGAGTTTCAAGACTTGTCTTCGTCACTTACTATTTTTAGTAAGTGACATTTGGGGTCAGTGATGGCACACTTGCAATTGTTCTTGGTCAAGGAACACACTCGAGGGTTCATTTCAATATCCGAGCCAGGAGTTATGGATTTATTAAGTCACGTTATTTAATAATATTTTATTGTTAAGTGATTTGGTGATTTAATGTTATAAAGTGAAAGTGACTTTATTAAAAGAATATTTTAAGTCACTTTATAAGTATTTAAGTGAAAAGTCACTTTATGAAGTATTTAAGTGAAAAGTCACTTTGGCAAATGATTTAATATTAAATCAAGGGACTATTGAAAAGTGGTGTGGTTTTCAAGAAGAGATATTTTTATGTTTATTTGTCAAAAGGTGAAAACCCTAAAAGTGGCATCCAATTTCCATAAGGCAAGGGTTTGAGTTCATTATTGAACATCTTGAAAAATATATCATTTTATGAGCAGCAACTGCTGGTTTGGTTTTTTCAGGCTGATTTAGGATGGATACCCTTAGTTAGATCAGGTGCTACAGGCGTGAGAGATCGTCCAAGGCTCCTTCTAGGTTAATCTCATTTAGGGATCAAGTTTGTGCTTCATCTAGAGGACTTTCATTGAAGAATAAAGTCAGAATTCATCTGTTACAGGTTGCAGATCAGAATAAAGAAATCGGAATAAAGATTGTAATGTTTTCATGTTCAGAAATAAGCACATGGGATCTAGAAAATCAGACAAAGATCATACGTGAGGGTTTAGATGGGGTTCATTTGACTCCCATTGATGCTGAAAGGATAGGCGACTAATTACCAAGCAGTTCAAGGTCAACAATTGCAGATCTGAGTGTGTTTACATTGGCACGTGTGGACTGCAACATAGGCCGTACCATCTTGGAGTATGTGCCTTCCCAAATAAATAAACGGTGGTCATTTTGTAATCTACTTGAGTCTTATCTTGGGCATCCAGGGTGAAGAAGCAGTTTGAGAAGATACCCACGTCAACATTCCATCTCCTTCAAGCTAGGCGTGCATTTCATCAATTCTCCAGGTGGCTGGTCCAAAAATCAGAACTTTATGACAGTCAAAACCAACAAATGGGTATGATGTAATTTCATTTGAAATCAATAAAAATCATCTGGTTTGCTTTTAGTTTATGTTTTTCCCTTCTGTTTGGTATTTTTTATTTATTTTCATTTTTAGCATTGAAACACTCAAAACACAAAAACAGAAAAAACACATAGAAAGTCAAAAGGTCAGATTCAAACACCATAGGGGTTGTTTCAGTGGTATCAGAGCTTTAATATCCTGCCATCCTATGAGGTTATTTCATGAGTGATAAAGAACAAACTTATCACAGGGGTTCACGGTCGTGGCATCCTCCACAGGTGCTAGAGGGAGAAACCATTTCAGAGGTTTTAGGCATTCACAATTCACCGGAAATAACAAGAACTTTATCTAGTGACAATGAGAGTATTGTAGGCACCATGGGAGATAGAGACAAAGCACATTCGGGTTCCATTAGCCTAGATGCCAGGAGAGAGTAGAAGTTTGACACTATGATGGACATGTTGGTGGCTTTTTTGCATAAGATGAACTAGGTTCCTAATCTTGGTCACACAGGACAGCTTGACAATTCCAGTAGTTCTAATGCTCAGCCTCAAGAGAGGCCAAGGATTTCTATCAATACCACAGCTAGGCATTTGCAGCCTACCTTTACACAGAGGGTTGAGACCCCTGTTCAACAGGAACGACCTCCAGAGCAGCCGACCAACATGGTCAATGAGGTGAGGACCAGCCATACTAAGTACACTTCATTACCTACTGACATTAGGAATATGTTGACTTTTGACCAATTCCTAAACCAGAGGAGATAGAGGGCAATGGCAGTTGGCAGGCTTGAGACTAGAGCACCACAAGGCACCAAAGATCTCCAGCAAGCAGTGAGTAAGATGAATTTGGAACATTTTGATGGAGGGCATTGTTGTACCGCACGCAGTTGGGTTCAAAAGTTAGATAGCTTCCTGTCTTTGAGGCCCATGCCTGAGGAAGAGGCAATCAAGTTCGTCACACTTCACCTGGATGGCATAGCTCACGAGTGGTGGTACCATGGTTTGATTACTTTGGGCCACAAGTCAATTGTTTCTTATGCTGAGTTTACTAACAAACTCATTGAGCGATTTGACAGAAGAGATCCTGAGGTTTCAATCTGAGAACTTGCACAGCTTAAGCAAGTTGGGACATTAGAAGCTTTTATTTCAGAGTTTCAGAGGATATCCGTGATGGTCACGGGCATAGTTGGCACACTCGCCAAAAACTCGCGAGTTTTTTTGGAAAACAAGTAATAACGAAAAAGAACTCACTGACTTTTTGACAAAAACTCGTCGTTTTCTTGGCGAGTTTTTGTCAAAAAGTCGGCGAGTTTTTAAAAAAAACCCGCGCGATCTGGTTATGAAGCCCGCAGCCAGCCAAAAGCTCATTTCATTTTCTTTTTTTGAGTTGTTCTCACTCTTGGCAGAGGAAAAACCCAGTCCAAAGCATTTTGCACCATTTTTCAGTGATTTTGCACCGAGGAGACGAGATTTGAAGGAGATTTTCATTGGATTTCGAAGGCAAATTGGATTTCCAGGTAGGTTTTTTGATTTTTCTTGTTCTTTCTTTTTTTTAATTTTTTCTTCATTTTTGTTGATTGTATGTTTAAAAAACATAATGAATCAACTATAAAATAGATTTAAATACATTTATATTGTTGAAAACATGTTTAAAATCATATATTAGCTTCATTTGTTACTAATTTAAAGTAATTTTCAGATTTTTACATTTTTTTCACATTTTTTGTAACCCTAGTTTATTATTTTCTTTTATTAATCCATTTTTTTTTTATGAAAATGTTTAGAATCTTAGATTAGTTTAGATTTTACTAATTTAAAGTAATCTATTTTGATTTAATCTAATTTAGCTTGTTTTTAAATTTTCTATTAAAAAACTAATAAGTTGTGCTTTCACTTTTGTGTGTGTAGGTTAATTGATAATGGCTTCTGAATCCGATTCTACCCCTACCTCAGCCCCATCCGTGCCTAGGAGTGGGGAATATGTAGGCACTCGTCCAGCAGGAGCTAGAGATCCTACTTGGAAATATGCATATGAAGGACCAGAACCTGGATCAGTGTATTGCATTAAATGTAAAAATGTATACCGTGGAGGCATCAGTAGCCTCAAATACCACCTTACAGGCATCCCTAGACGTGATGCTAAGGCTTGCATAAACACCAATGAGGAAATAAGAAGACAAATGAATGCAATACTTTCCGCTGCAAAAGAAAAAAAGGTGCAAAGAGCGAAGGCAAAAGCGGCAATGCAAGCTGCCATAGCTTCTTCTCAAGGTGCTACAGCCAGCCTTGATTCACTGTCAGATGATGATGATGATGTAGCAGCCGGCATAGTGGGCTCTCTTCGTGGTCCACGTGTGCGAAGACAATCGCTGCAACCCACCACCACCTCCATCCCTTCGACTACCTCTGGCTCTAGTAGAGTATCAAGGGCAGGATCCCGATCAACACCTACGGCCACGGGTTCACACATTGGTGATTTTTGTTGTGCCTAGAAACACACCTGGTGCACAACCTTCTTTAGAGGCAACTGGGTGGAATAAGGAGGTGCATGAGCATGCAGATGTTGCTTGTGCTGATTTTTGGTACTTCAACAACATCCCTTTCAATGTGGCAACCTCACCTTACTGGCAAAATTTGGTGACCGCATTGACAGTTGCAGGGAAAGGCTACAAGGTGCCTTCACGCAAAGACTTGAGTGGGAGGTTAGTTTATGTTCTTTAATTTATGTTTTTTAAGTTTAATTTATGATTAATTTAAGCTATTTTTTTGTTGACAAATTAAAATTGTGTGCTTAATTTCTCTTTGTACTTGTAGGTTGCTTTCTAATGCAACTGAAAGGGCAAGGGCAGCGATAGAAGAACAAAGAGAAGAATGGCAAAAATATGGCTGCACTATTCTTTCTGATGGGTGGACGGATGGAAAAAACCGTACCATCATTAATTTTTTGGTTTCTTGCAAAAATGAGGTGGTGTTCTTGAAATCCGTGGATGCCTCCAGCATAGTAAAAAATGCAGAAAATTTGGCTAGAATGTTGGAGCAAGTGTGCATGGAGGTTGGGCTTGAAAATGTGGTGCAAATTATAACTGACAATGCAGCGGCATATGTGGCAGCAGGAAGAATCCTCCAAGATAAACACCACACAATTTTTTGGACACCATGTGCTGCCCATGTCCTTGACCTTCTTTTGGAGGACATAGGCAAATTAGATTGGGTCACACCGATTGTAGAGGATGGAAGGAGGATCACTAAATATATCTACAATCACCCTTGGGTTCTCAACTTGATGAGGGAGCACACCAAAGGGAGAGAATTGGTGAGACCTGGTGTGACAAGGTTTGCAATGGTTTTCTTAACGTTGCAAAGCATTCTTGGTGCATTGACGGCTTTGAAACAAATGTTTGTGAGTCAAGCATGGGTAGACTCACCTTATTCGAAGAAGCCAGAAGGAGAAAGAGTTCAAAACATTGTCTTCGAGCCCCTCTTTGCACAAAGAGCAACAGAGATTGTGAAGGTAACTTCAAAACTTTGAGTTTGAATCTAAATTCAAATTGAACATTTTTCTTAAAGTTAATGTCTTTCATTGTAAATTTGTAAATTACTAAATTGTAACTCTAATTTTTTTTGCATTTTTAAATTTATATTGTAGGTGTCAGAGCCCTTGGTTAGAGTGCTCCGCTTGGTGGATGGGGATCAAACCCCAATGGGGTATCTTTATGAGGCCATGGATAGGGCCAAGGAGGCTATTAAAAATTATTATAAGGGGGACAGCCTCAAATTTGATCCCATTTGGGAGATTATTGACAGGAGGTGGAACAATCAACTCCACCAACCTATCCATGCAGCAAGGTACTTCTTGAACCCCCGTTTCATCCATTCAGGCACCTATGCAGATCCTACTGGAGAGGTTATGGAGGGCCTCACTACTTGCATTCAACGGATGACATCCACCCCTAATGAGGCAGACTGCATTGTTAATGAATTGCAGAGTTATAGAGAAAAAAGGGGTGCACTCTTCTCTTCAGACCTGGCAAAGAGAGCAGTATCTAGGCTGCCACCAGGTATAAAATTTGAAATTTACAAGTTACAAAAATGAAAAATTGTTAATTATAAGTTACAAGTTACAAGTTACAATTTTCTAACTCTTTTGTTGTTGTTTTTTGTAGATGTTTAGTGGACAAATTGGGGTGGAAAAACCCCAAATCTTCAAAAATTTGCCCTCTGTGTCTTGAGCCAGCCTTGTAGTTCGTCCAATTGTGAGCACAATTGGAGCTTGTTTGAGGCCATCCACACAAAGAAGAGGAACAAACTCACTCAAAAATGCCTCAATGACCTTGTCTATGTGCAATATAATCTTCGATTGCGCAGAAGAAAGGTAGAGGAAATATCATATGATGATCCAATTGATTTGGATGAGATAAATCCATACAATGATTGGACAGGGTGAGGGGAGCAGCCTCCATTGTTTACTGAGGATGAGATTTATGATTTAGAGCGACAGGCAATGGAGGAGGGTGGATTTGCATTCTCATTGGACGACCTTGAGGATGACCCTGAGGAGGAGGAGCCATTGCCAGTGCCACCACCACCAGCTGCAAGAGGATCTACATCCAAGATGGAGGTTGAGGAGCCACAGGCACAGCAGGAGCAGAGTCCTACGATTAGACCCTCTTTCGGTCCCTTACTGAGATCTAGACATGGGAAGAGGAAGATGTGATTCATGTGAATTTGTAAAAACTGAAATATATTAATGTTTATGTAGTATTTACTTTCAGTTTTACAAAAACAATTTGCTATTTTCGTTTTGTTTCAGACTATTATCATATCAGCGCATTGAGCATTCCACATGAGGATGCCATTTTGTATCCAATTTTCTTTCAAATCAATCAAATACTGCTTGTTTCTTATATGTACTCATTTATTGACTCATTGGATGCATCTTATCTTTTAATTTTGCAAAAAAAATGCGTTTTTAGTGAAGTTTAAGCAATTTTTTAATTTCCCGAGTTTTTTGCCGAGTTTTTTCCGAGTTTTTGCCGAGCCGAGTTTTTCGGGCTTGCCGAGTACTTGCAAATGCCGAGTATTCCAACTATGGTCACGGGAATATCAAAGAGGAGGTTAGTAGTGCTTATCAGTAAGGGCCTCTTATAACCCTTACGTCCTTACAGGATGCTATGAAGAACGCAAGAGATATGGAGCTTGCTGCCCCAAAAACAAGATTTCCACAAAAACCATTCTCTTCATCAAGAGATAAAGCACCAAATACTTTTTCAGACCAGCAAAGAAAACCTTCCCAAAAACTCAATGACGAGACCCTTCAAGACTTGAGAAGGAAGAAACTATGCTTCACCTGCAAAGGACCGTATGAAAAGGGACATGTGTGTCCTCTTAAGCCAAAAAAGAATCAGTTAGAGTACTACTATGCAGATGAATCAGATTCTGAAAATTCAAAACAGCAGATTGATGAGGAAGGGAAGGAGGAAGATAATGCCTCCGAGGTGTCAGAAAAGGGAAGGGAAGAAGTTCTGCCTACAGCACAACTCTCGAGCATTCAGAGAGAAGGATCTTTCAAGATTAGAGGAGTCTTAGGTGGGCAACGTGTGATTACCTTGCTTGACACTGGAGCTACTCATAATTTCATAGATGAGGGTTTGGTAGCAAAGCGTGGACTTAAGACAAAAGAGTTCGATAGGTTCAAAGTGCGAGTAGCTGATGGGTTTACACTTAGTTGTAGCCGAATGATTCCAAGCCTCACATTGCAGCTGAACAATTATGAGTTCCAGGCAGATTTTTATGTGGTTGGCATGGGAGAGTTGGATGTGGTACTGGGCATGAAGAGGCTTCATGCTATTGGGGAGTTTACCCTCAACTTGCGGGTGATGAAGATGAAATTTGAAGCCAATGGCAAGAGACATGTTTTGAGGGGAATGTCAGATGGGAGCCTTTGAGTTATCTCACTCCGGAGAATGGAGAGATTGATAGGCATGATCAAGTGGAGTGGGCGGCTAAGTGTAATACTTTTCCATCACAGGGTGAGCAGTTGAAGCATGAGTATTCTCCCGACATACAGGCATTGAGAGACAAACACAGTAAGGTGTTTGAGGGTTTACCTTATGGGAGACCACCTGACAGAGGGTTTGAGCATATTATAGAGCTTGAGGACAGCGCTAAGCCGGTCATCATTACTCTCTACAGGCATCCCAAGAGGATGAAGGACGAGATCGAGAAGACAATAAAGGAACTTTTGGATATGGGTCACATTAGACCGAGTAAAAGTCCCTTTGCATCTTTCGTGGTCCTAGTGAAGAAGATGGCACCTTACGGATGTGTATTGAATACAGAGCCCCGAATAAAAAGACCATTAAGAACAGGTACCCCATTCTGCGCATTGATTAGTTGATAAATGAATTGCATGAAGCTTGTTTCTTCTCCAAGATCGATCTTCGATCTGGTTACCATCAGGTCTGGGTTAGAGAGGGGGATGTGGAGAAGACGGCATTTCGATGCCACTATGGTCACTATGAGTTCTTGGTTATGCCTTTCAGCCTAACCAATGCACCAGCTACCTTTCAGTCTTGTATGAACGGGATCTTCAAAGATCAGTTGAGGAAGACAGTCCTCATCTTTTTCGATGATATACTAGTCTTCAGCAAGACTTGGGAAGATCATTTGGCATATTTGGATTCAATGTTGGGCATATTGGAGAGTGAATCTCTATTCGTCAAGGAATCAAAATGTGATTTTGGTATGAGGGAGTTATTGTACTTGGGGCATATCATCAGTGGCGAGGGGGTTAAGATGGATCCTGAGAAGGTGAAGTCTATAGTCGATTGGCCTCCACCCACGAATCTCACTCAGTTGAAGGTGTTCTTTGGGTCTATTCGCCAAGAGCATGGATGAGATCCTCAAGGTTACTTTAAACTTGAAGTTTTCTACTTACAAAATAATCAACTTGTTATTCCATAATTAGTTTTTCTGATTTTCATTTACTTTTTCAGTCAGTCAAATATAAATTTTATTTTTTTATATTTTAAGTGTCAAAACCTTTGATTTAGAGTTCTACGGTTGGTGGATGGGAAGTAAAACCCCACAATTTATCCATATGGGGTCACTAACAAGTCCAAGGAAGCCACCCAACTTATGGGTCAAACAAAAGAAAATATGAAGCCATTTGGTACATTATTGAGAAAAAGTGGAACAAACAACTTCACCAACACATTCATGTTATGGCCTATTACTTGAATCCAAAGTTTTTCATCTTTGATTCCTTTAGAACTGATGAGGAGTGTATAGATTTCCTTAACACATGCATAGAGAGGATGATCCTTGATGAAAGCCTTATAAACACAATTCTAGAAAAGTTGCAGATTTACAAGGTCACAGAGGGAAGGTTGTTTTCTTCACCTCTATGCATTTGAAGGGGAACAACTCAACAACTAGGTAAAAAATACAAGTTAACTAAGTTTAATAAATTTGATTTTAGTTTTAAACTTTAACTTTACTAAATTACTTACAAAGTTATTTATGTTGTCCAAGTAGATTTGTGGTGGGAAGATTATGGTTGAGAAACAACTAATCATCAAACCCTTTCCATTCACAATTTGTCCCAACCCTATAGCATTACTAGATGTAAGCACAATTGGAGCACATTTGAGGCTATTCACACGATGAAGCACAATAGGTTGATGCAAAAGTGCTTGAATGACCTTGTTTTGTACAATAGAACTTGTGCATACATGCCAAAAAGGTGAAGGGATAGTAGACATAGGAAGTGACACAGGAGACACAAGAATATTGATCCATATTCAAATTAGATTACAGAGGATTTGGAGCCCATGTTTTCTGCAGTTGAGATTGCTTATCCTTAGAGGGAAGCGGTAGAATGGGCAGCAGATGTAGCAGCTCAAGCAGAGGCAAAAGCTAAGGCATCGATAGGGTCTTCATAGGATGATCATGATATGAATGAGGATGACATTAGTCCTCAACATGAATCATTACCACCCAATTTGAGGGCACCCACACAGCCATTTGAAGCTTTAGTCGAAGAAGAAATTTGTAAATTATTTAGATGGATTTGTACTTTATTACCATAGGACATTGTGATGTGCATTGAACCATTTTTTGATCTACAATAAAAGGAAAAACTACTTATTAGTTCTCTAAATTCAGTTTTACACATGTTCTTTAATGTTTGCAAATTTTGCCAAGGTTCAAGTCTTGGTCAAATTTTAGGCCTGCCAAGTTTTCAAACTATATCTATACCAGATGAGGAGGAAGAAGGTCAATCACTACCCTCTATTGAAGACTTCATTCCATTGGATCTAGAGCTCATCGAACCCAAGGAGAGTTGGAGGAGGATGTGGTACTGGATCACAAGACAGAGTACAAGAGCACAACAAGAATCTTGGCAAGTTGGCCGCAAAATGAAGATGTCAAGGTAGGTCAAATGGCACCTTAACAAGAAAGTGGGAGAGCTTTTCCCACATCTTCTCAACCACTAAGCTTTCTTGGAACCAAAAGCCTCTGAGAAGGGAGGAATGATCCATAAGGATTAGAAAATTAAAACCCCCTCCTAACCAATTAGAAATCAGTTAGCAACAAGGCTCAGACCAAAGTATTTTTGGTATGGTGATGAAACCAGTGGATAACAAAGGTGCTGGAAACAAATCAACCCATTAAAGTAAACAGCAGTTTTAAAACCACCTATTAAGCAATAACCAAAATTCTGGTAATGAAACCACAATTAAACACAGGTGGCAGTTTTGCAATGGGCAAGTCAAAAATGTAAACATTAGTCTGCATAAAGCAACAATTTCCCCCCAAGAAGTTGTCCAAGCAAACAAACAATATAATGACTGTCTCCTCATGTTTGGAACGATTTGGAATTCTTTAGCGTATGAAAGACCATTCCTTGGGCACTATATGACAAGAACAAATTGTCAATTGGAAGCATGTGTGTATAGATTTGAGTGTTAGGAATCAGCAATAGAAGGAAGGAATTGCAGAACAAAGAGCAACTATAGGAGCAAGCAACAATAGGTCATTGTAACTATTCTACTCTGCTCCTTGCATCTAATATTTGGCCACACAAAAACCAAGGAAGCTAAGCATTCACTTTTTCCAGCTTATTTTCTCTACCTCAGACTTTGCAGGAAAACAAATAATGAATGTGTCAAATCTTGTGCTTGTTTCTTATTGTTCTTTTGATGTTATAAAAACTGTACATGTTTCCATAACATAGCCTAATCTTAGGTTTCTAAGCATTCAAACAAACATACCAAAACTGTCATTTCAAGCAAAATTTTAAGTAGAAGGGCAATTGTGTGACTTATTGCAAATTGTACAACTGTGCTTGAGACTTTATCAATTAATTTTTGTGTAGAAACTAAACTTTTATCTTTAAATGTCAACCCAAAGAGGTTGGACTTCAATAGGAGTGGTTTCATAGCACCATCAATTTATAACACGCCCAAGTTTGAGATTCACAAGCTTGATGGATTGACCAAGACTTCAATTACAGTTTCTAAATTTTGTAGGTTCTAGGAAGTCAGTGTAATGTCCCCATTTTTCTGAGTAATGGCAAATATTGATATTTGCTTATTTTATTCCCATAAGCTAAATAATGGAGTTATAAGGGAATAATATTTAAATTAATTATTTTAAAGTTGTCTATTTTAAATAAATATCAAAAGGATAACTTTATTTTAATTAATTTAATTAAAGTGACAAATAAAAAATAAAAAATATTATAAAGTCACTTAATAAAGTGTGCTTCTAGAAGATTTGAGGAGGTTATTTTGGATTCTTCTAGAAGACTCGGCTGAGCCTTTAAAAAGAGATGAGATCAAGTCATTTGGACATCTTGGTTTTGGTATTTTTTATCAGAGAATTTTGGTGAACTTGTGTTTGCAGGTTCAGCTCTTCTGAGGACGAAAAACCTTAGGGGAATAAGTGGTAGTGGACAAAAACCAATTGCTATTCAAGGTGGATCCATCCAGGGTTCACAATTGTGTTGATTTGGCAAATTTTGTGAAGATTTGAGGGGCTCTTATAAGCAATAATCTCTGCAGATTCAACTAGGGCAGATTTGTGTTCATTGGCATCTTAATTCTTGGGTGATCACTTTCGGATTTGTGCAAGTTATCAACAGCAGTTTTCTGAGTTGTTTTGGAGGGCACATTTGCATACCTTTTTGAGGGTTCAAACCCTAAATCTGGGTGCCAACCTTTGCTATTTGGGGGTTTAGTTGCATTCATTTGGCATCATTGAGCAGCGAATGTAGCAGACCTGTGCACCCATTTGTTTTAGCGGTTTTGGTGTTGTGAAGATTTATTACCATAGGGTTTCAAACCCTAAGTTTGAGTGCCACCTTGGAGGTTCCTTTTCATCATTCGAAGGTCAAATTTGCATGTAAATTAGTATGTATAAGCCCTATGTTTATAGCAGATTATAGCTGGGCATGTTTGGTATGATTACCCATGATATTTTGATGTATTTGAAGACTTCCTATTTCTGAAATTGTAACAGCAGACTTCTGATCTGAGTTTCCCATCATTTTGATAACATTTTGGTGTTGAATCATTGTGTAATTCAACTATGATTTTGGCACATGTATTGGCATGATTGCTATGATGTTTTTGGCATGTTAAATGGCTATTATAAATGTTTGATTAAGTCTGGAACAGAAAATTAGAACTGCAGAAATTAGGGTTTTGGATCAGATTTGGAAATCAGAAAATTAGAGCAAAAATCAAAACCCTAAAATCAGAAAAATTAGTAAATATCCTATGTCGGATATTACAGTGGAATCAAAGCATGCATGATTATTATGTCAACTGCAAAAGTTTAGAAAATATTCCGTTGGGGACATTACAGTCAGCTTAATTAGAGCTTTGAGTTGTCCCAACATAATTTCATCTATAAACAGGAGGCTAGACTTCATTTGGATGAGATCATCATTGGGTAATCATTTCTTAGTCGAGTGATAAAATCAAACAATCATGTGATGTATTACAAAATTGTATAATAAATCAGGAATATATTCAAGCTCTACTTTTTAATCTAATTAGTAAATATGATGTTTTGCATGTTTTACTGTTGGAATCAATTGCACGTTCTTATATAAACAAATAAGAGTAAATTAAATTGGTTTTGGGAAAAAAATAAAATTGCTTGACTAAATAACCTCTGTTAAAGTCCTTGCACTTAAGTGTTTAAATTGGGTCCTCAAAGATTCTTAGTTTTCAATACATGCATCACCTATATTCTTTAAAGCATATAAATTTTGAATCCTTATGTACACAAGCATCATGTATCAAGTTTCCTACAAGATAGCTTATCTTTCATGCTATTAAAATCAGACAACTAGTAAGTGATTATTTAATGACCTGTCACATATTTCTAAGAGTTTCTCTAAGGAAAAGCAAACCTCAAGTTTATATTTCTTAATCTTTTCTCGCTGGTCTTCATGATGGTCTGCACCACTCTCTCCAAAATCTTCACTCTCTTCAACATTCTCTTTCTGAAGAACTATATCAATACTCTGTCCTGTTCGTGGAATATATCCAAAAGCCCTACAAACAAAACCAGAAACTGTCTCATACTGATATGGACCCTGCAAATAAACAAACACAAGCAGCCAATTTTTAGCTTACAATAAGTACAAATGCCCTAAACATGCCATCAATGATCAATATGATGGGAATTTTGAAGATAACCACATAAGAACAGAAAGTAGAGAGTGGACAAGAGCAACATCCTTGCAATGGAACTCATTGTGGAAAAATGAGGAAAATATTGTCATCAGTAGTTGGAACATGCTTCTCAGAGTTTCCAAGATGGTGGGACAGGGATGCACATTTATGGGAAAATAAAAATTCTCCTAGATTCTAGAGTCAATAAAGACAGTTAGGGCAAGGAGAATAGTATATATTAAAAATACAAGGAAACTACAGGAAGACATGTTTTAGAGCTTTTCAACTGTTTAATTAGACTGTTAAACATCATTAAACATTCTAGAGAGCTGAAATTCAAATAGCATTGAGCATCGAAAATTGACCTTTGAAGTTGTATAAAACACTTCAATACAAATATAAAATATGAAGGTGGATATATAATCATTATATTATCAATAATTGTGAAAAAAACTGTAAAGATTGCCACCATTTTGTTTGTTTTCTTCATTTTAATAAGATGTTTTTGAAAGCAACTTTTGACAATGTCCCTATGACATTTTCAGTAGATTGGGTGTGTGCACTTAAATATGGATTATACTAAATCAACCTCTAAATATGAAAAGGTAAAAGTCCTCCCTTGGTGTACCTCAAAGGAATCAAGAAAGGTGCTAAGTGAGAAACAAGTAAGAAACATTTTTAGACAATAATGATGCAATAAGGTAAATGGAAGACAACATACAAAGCAATAAGTACGACACCATGCATGACAATATATATCTCAATATCCATAAGTAAGAAAATAACATAACACTAATGTATTAAATAAGGAAAACAAGGCAATACATCAACCAATGCAAATGACAAACACACAAGAGGTGGAGGGCAATGAGATGCTTACTTAAGGTAAACCCATTGGATCAATGATCTTCTCCTTTTGACTAGAACTTCCACATCATAAGATATGATGGATTTGGATAAAACTTTTGAAGGGAAGTGGTAGCCTAGCAAATCAGAAAGGTACTTGTACTTATGGGTCTGATTTGTCTTCCTAAAAAGGGAATCAGAAACACATAAACCAGTCTGCTGTAATTTGCAAAGGTAGAAAGAACGAAAGAAAGATATTATATTAATGTCCATGAATGACCAAGATAAGGTCAAAGGGACTAGAATGTACAACTGTTACAATAACAAAAAAAACTAGGTGAAAAAAGGGGCCTTAGACTTGAATCAAATACAATAAAGAAAGAAAAGCACAAAAAACAAAGAAATACACACTAGGGTTAACCTAAAAAAAGGTAACCCTCAAACAAGTACAAGTATAGATAGATGTACAAGGGGAGAACCTAACAAGGAAATGGACACAATGGAGGTGACAACAATATTATCATCAATGTAGAGTTTGAGAGTGCTCAAGGGAAAGTCTAGGGCTAAGGGAATTAGGTTGGACAATTCCAAGAGGCAGTCAATTCTGCATAAAACATCTCCTAACACTCAAGGTCAAAGAATTATTAGTGGTAGAAAAGAAACAATGTGAACTTGCCACCAAGATCTATGCCTAAAAGAGTTGTGTTAGAGGGTTCTTTATGTCGAGAACACATCGTGCCATGACCATGGGAGTGATAATTGGGGTCCAAGGAGACTTGGCCATAGCAAATAGCAAGGATGAGCAATGCCTCACCAATGTCATAACTCCTCCAAAATCTATGATGGGTTGAAAGAAGCAAGTAATAAATATGATAGATCTTGGGCCTTTGGTCAAAGAGATTTATGTGTGAAAGTGGTAACCTCATGAAGCAAAAGGGCCAAGCATCAATAATCAAAGTAGCAAAGAAAGTGGATAAATGTTGCGTTTAAATTAGCACCTCTGGAGTGCTGATTGTAAACGTTCAGCTATTTCAAATGTTTTGCAACATTCTTCGTTATTTAAAGAGGAGAAGTCCCTCTCTGCTAAAAGCAATGCGTAAGGAAGGGAATGGTAAACTAAGGTTCCTATCTTTTTGTACTTCAGCGGTAGGACACAAGGGTGCACAAACACAATGCACCGCAACTAAGCTTTTTCTCTGGTTTCTGCAGATCTTAACTACGACTGTTCTAGCTTTTAATCTATCCAATATCCTCAAGGTAAACAGAGCATGAGGGTATAGGAGCGGGAATGGATTGGTTGGATCACCTAAATTTGCCGTCTCATGAGAATATGGCCGAGGCTCTGAACTCTCGGATATATGCTGGGATAAGGTTGGTACAAGCAAACACTCTTTACGGTAAGCTGGATCTGAGACCTGCCAAAGACGAGGAACCCCTATCCGAGGTATGGGCTAGGAAACGACTTACAAGAAACAACAAATTTACAATGTCTTGGCCGACAAACTTGCTGAGGAGGAACCCCTATCCAAAGTATAGGTTGAAGGACAATACATTAAACAACAACAAACGATAACTGCTAATGACAAATATCCAAGGATGAGGAACCCCTATCCGAGGAGGGAAATGAAATAACAAGCTATTTGATACAAGACGTAGAAAGAACTCAAAAATGTAGATCAAAATGCAAGCACCTTCTGATATTCTTCTTCAAGCTTCATCAACGAATTACAAAGGTTGGGATAGCAAAGGCATGAAATCATGCACAATTACAATCAACCAACAAACTCTCATCCAAGAGTGAACAAATATTCGCTTTCAAAGTTGTTGGCAACAATGGCGCAACAATTTTGCATAGCAAGTAAAGGTTAAACAAACAATGAGCCCAAGGCTCTTATTTATAGAACTCAAAGGAGTGGGCAACCCCAAAATCTCCTTGAGTTAACAATAAGTTCTTGCCAATCAATTAGCAAGATTTATTCCTAAAAAGGGGGAACAAGCAGTTAACTGGAAAACTACTTCAATTAACTGAAAGTAAACAAAGAGTCAACTGGAAGCTACTTTAGTTGACTGAAAGTTAACTAAAGGTGAATCTTTAATGTAAAGTATCCCTCCAAAATAGACATCCACATTTAGTGGAGATCTAAGATCCACAAATTATGGAAGCCAATTAGACATCCTTAATCAGTGGGATCTAACAATGCATGATTTATGGGATATGGAGTTAACTTGGAAAGGGGCATCAAGTTAACTCCAATTACATTTAATGTCATCTTGAGTTGACTTGGAAAGAAGCATCAAGTCAAACTCAAGTATCATAAATGCCACTTGGAGGGTGTAGGACGTCCTTCTTTGATGCCTTTACAGCTCACCATTAATCAGCAGTGTTTTTATCCATTCGTTGACTTCATCAACCTCTGGGAGTTAATGCTCTATAGAATGATGACGTGGCGTCTGAGCATTACCTCACCTATCGTGAGTTGGTTTCTAAAGTCTATACACTAAGATGTTGCCTCTTCGAACTTGGTTGATAAAGCTGCCACCTTAGCTAGCTTGCAACCATTTGGATTATCAAGAAAGGTACTACGGATGACATCTCTGAACTGATTCTGTACAGTGACCATCTCGATGTATTCTCCTCCCTCATGCTGATATTCCATGCAAGGGAAAGATATCACCAACATTCTTGCGAAGTTGATAATAGTGGCGACCACTCGTTTGTTGTCAATCAACTCTACTAAATGGGTGTCATAGGCTTTCACCTTGTATGCCAACTGTTCTTTCCAAGCAAACAGATGTTGCTTGTTTTCCTCGGAGTAGACTAACTGATATGCCAATTGCAAGTCTACAATTGTGCTCTCGTCTTCTAGCCTCTTCTCTACAATTCTTTGTTCTGATTGCTGGATCTCTGCACAAAGTCCATGTGCTCTATCCCGTAACTGGTATAGATTTGCTAGTATACATCTACCTTTGAGAACAAACTCATCCACTTGATCTCTCAAGTGTTTTCCGTATGTTATCAGTTGTTGATGATTTTGTTCTGCGGGGAGATCTAGCAATCATGTTGGTAAGGCTGAGACGTTTGGGGTGCCATGCATCAAGCTGGAAATGTATGACCTCAATTGCTGATTTTCAACCTTTAAGGCTGCTTTTTCTTTTCCATCCTTGGCCATTCTTTCTTGTGCGCTCACCGAAGCTATTCTAAGAAGATCTACCTCCACTTGTCGTGTAGTCTTTCCGAGGTTAAGTTTAGACAATGTATAGTCTTCTACTTGTACCTCGTGTATGCTTTTCTCTACTGGTGGGGCAGCAGTCTTTATGATAATTTCACAATCTGCATTCCTTTCTATGTGAACTTGCTTCTTCAACTTCTTTGTCGGCATGTCTTCTGGGACGTGGTCGAATTCAGTGAAGTCAAGTTCATAGGAGGGTTTTTCCCTCTTTCTTCCTAAGAAGCCTTCAAGCCAAATGGAATCTCAGCTACTTCACTAGGAGGAGGAATATGGGGCCCTTGAATGCCCAGTGTGTGAGACTATGCTAGAGCAATGTCTCTCGTTGGCGAGTCTAAGTCAATGAGGACTTGCGACTGCTGTGATGGTGGTGATATTGGCGGCTCTGTTTCCATAACAAGCACCGTTTTTGCTGCTGCTGGTTCTGCTACTTCTGCTAACGGCTCTTCAGTAACTATTGCTGCTGGCTCCTCAGCAACAACTTCTGCTGGTTTTGGGGTAGCAATCTCTATTCCTTGCTCTGGGGCAGCAATACCCATGACTATTTCAGGGCTGTGTGTGGCTTTCTCCACATGTGTCCTCTGTGTTCTGGGCTTTGTAGGCTTCAACATCCTCATACCTTGGGGAGGATTGCATCACTGCTTCTACCTAGGCTTCTTTCTTGAAGTGGAAGGTGGTGTAGACTAAACCTGTGGCGGCTCTGTAATGTGAGGTCCCACCTTCCTTGATTTCTTGCTGTCGAGATAGAGTTGGCTATTTCTAACCACTCTACTCATTCTTTCCTCTATAGACATGTTTTCCTTGGCATACCAATCCACTCTTGGGAGCAGTTGGGAGTCAATTGAATCTACGAAGAATGAGGGGAGAATGACTTCCCCTTCATCGTTGGATAAGCCCTCGATGTTTGCTGACATAAAATCAGCAATTTGCGGGAGCCTGAACCTGCTATAGTTCCTTCTTCGCACTTCATACTCGTCTTAACAATTTACCCAATAATCTTCCATAGAAGACTTATGTGACGAGTGTTGCTCGAGATGCGTTGCATAGAACCCTCTGGGATCATAGGACCTCCTCTCAATGAGGTACTTGAGATTAAACCTCACTGTTTTTTGACTCATCGTCTTAGCATCTGTCGGGAACCTGCATCTATAGAGTCACATTCCAATGGGAAAGTTTACAGTTGTCTTCTTTTTCAAGCGCAAGTAAACGTGGACTTCGGACAACTGTCTCAGGAATTCCATGAAGACTACCCTATCTTAAGGGTATCTTGGCATCATGGTTGGGTGACCAATGTAGCCATACACACATATGTAGGAGAATGTAGGGAATTGGATGAACCAATCCGCCCAATCCGCCATTGCCTCTCTGGCTATCTGTGAAATACGCACGTGCATCTCATGGTCTAGCTCTCGTACAGTGTGCATGATGAAGTGATCACTTGTTCTTTTGAAGTGTCGCTCCGCTTGAGTAAACTCAAGACGTGTAAAATGCTCATGAACCTTCTGCACACCTAAGGTTCCCACATTGTTTAATATCCTGAAATCACCTTGGAAGGCAATCAGGTATACCAGGTAAGAACACATGTGGAACCTATGAGCTTCCAGATACCCGGTGATCTGTTGGTGGAGTGTGTCACTAATCAAAGTGGCCCAGTCATAATGTTCCCTTCTACCAATGATTTTCGCAAAGACATAATACATCCATGACTGGAATTGATTACCATCTTCTTCTCCAGTGATTCTATTGAGTAGAGTGATTAACACTGCGTACTCATCTTTACATTCTCCTCGTCCAACAACTTAGGCAAGCTAGCCTTTGTCACTTTTAGGCATTTTTCAGCTATTATCCTTTAACATTTGTCTTTGGCTGTCTCGAATGCCTTCTCGCATTCTGTCACTGATATGACCTTGCTGTTAGGACATGATGGAATATCAAAGCACTTTTCAATATCCTGAGGCTTTAGACTACAAACAATTCTCCCATCCACTGCTCTGATTTCTCTAGTGGTAGGATTGTAATACTTAACACAAGCGATTACAAGCTCCACGCTCTGTAATGTGATGGGGATGGACGCAGCCTGTAGCAACCCGGATTCTTCAATGTTCTGCAATGTGAACTAATTCATGCCCTCCAGCTATTCTAAATCAACTACTGAGTTTACCTAATGTAAGTTTGTGTCAACCGTTTTTAAGTAATCATGAAATAGGGCCATCTTGGTCCTGTATTGTACCTGAGAGTACTGCATCTTGAAAACTTAAAGATTGATTGTAAACTTGACTTTGTTTTGACAATTTTCGGAAACCCCTGAAAATAGCGCCCTGCCGAGAAGTATTTTTCCGGAAAAAGTCTGGCCCATGGGTTTTGTTCGTGCTTCAATGCTGAACAAGCCCAGTTCCTCGAAATTTTGATTCTAAAACTTTTTGGGAAAAACCCCCAAAAATAGGGGCAGCAAGTTTGTTGATTCTAGAAAATCGGACAAGATGGGTTTCACTGGAAAATTATGTTGAATCTACCCAGTTGATCAGATCTGATGTAGCCTGCTGCTTTGTGTGACATGCAAGAAAACCTAAGACAAGAAGAGAGGAAGTAGACAAAAGATGGATTGGAAGTTTTTTATCTGACTCCCTGAGATAATCTGTCTCTGAATCCAACCTCAGATTAGCAATCTTCTTCTGCTTCAGATCTGCAAGAAATATCGAAGAACGGATGAAAACCTTGGTCAGATCTGTAAATGGCGTCCTTGAGAGCTTATGGCTTTTCTTGATCATCAACCTGCAATGAAATAATGAAGTGGGACGCCTATACCTTGATTATATAGACTCAAGCCTTAGATCCACAAGTTTGGGAACTTAACTCATGATCAAAAGTTGTTTTGGCTTGATCTGAAGTTCAAAAAGGTGATTTCCACTGATCGTGGAGTGAGTTGGCATCTCAAAATATCTTGACTTTAGTCAACAACTTGGCCTTTGACCTTTTCTAGGCGTCCCTTTTGAGTTTTGCAAGTTTTTTACTATTTTCTTTGTTGAATGACCCCAGTTTGATCCTGAATCTAGCTTGATCTGTTGATCCTGAGTTGTTGCTAGTACATTCACTGTCGAGCTGGAGGTAAATGTTAGAAGTATTGTCATTGATGTCAAAAGTATATGAACAAGATCATTATCATTGCAGTATGAATGGAATTGACAAGAGACTGTTACAGATTGTCATGAATATCAAACTAAGAAAAAGAAATGAGTATCTCACAGTTTGAGCAAAATCAAGAAATTGAGTTAATCTAAAGATGAAGGGCAACAGATCAGTTTGAAGACTTATATGTGTTAAAGACATAAAAACAGCTGTAAGCAAATAAATCTGAAGAAATTATCCATAAGCAGTTTGCGTAAGAAACAAATAAAGGAGGCATAACAAATAAATAACAACAAATAAACAGATGCAAATTAAATGGCGGAAGAAACAAAAGTCTCGATAATGCTTAGTATGATCATTTAGAGAATGAGCAAACACTGGAAACTAGTTATCCTGTTTGAAGAATATATAATTGTTTGAAGAATGAAATATTCGATATCCTGGTCGACTGCTTATCCAGCTTACGCATCAAGCATATTCTATAACATACGAGGCTTTCTTTTTCAAGGATACAAAGAATTGTCAATATCATCAGTTAATGTGCCGCTATCTTGTGAACAGAACGAAGACGTTGCTGGGAAAAGAAGTATACCACCGCTTGAGATTATTGAAGCTCAGATTATTTAGAAGAACACGACTTAGTCAAATCTGGAGAAGCACGAATTAAAGAAGATTTGTTAAGAGAAAGAGTCGATACCAAAAAGACACGTTCCAGATAGATATGGAGGGACACGTAAGAAAGGATGTTTTCTTTTCTGAAGAAACACGTACATAGTCCATGACGTCTCTTGCTTAAGGACGTATTCTATCAAAAAGACGTGTTGTATAACTTATGGATTTATTATACAAATCGGTGAGATCAAAGGGTGCGATTTGTTTAGTTTGAAATTAAGATTCAGAAGGACGCACTTTCTCCAAAAGACGTGCTTCATAAATTGTGAATTTATTAATACAAAAATCAGAAGAACGCGTCTTTTCTTAAAAGACGTAATTATTATAGACACATTCATCTTTCTCAAAGCTGCAAAGACGTAGAGTTAATGATCTGTAGAGAAACGATTACTATCTATGTGCAATAAAAATTAAATATATGATTATTGCTGCGTAGCAAATACAAAATGAAGAGATTTATTTAAGAGGCACAAGGACGTCATAACTATAAGCAATAATTATGTGAAAAAGTTTTTGAAAGGCTACAAGTATAGATATGTTTCTTCATCAAAAGGTTGCAATGGTTGGGCAACATACATAAATGACTTTCACTTCAAGGTTGCTGAATGTGGTTGTGTAATTGAAGACTTGCAGTTCAGTCAGATTCCTACCTCCTTGTGTGGGCTGAAGGTGATATCTTGGATCACATAGAGCAGATTGGAGAGTTAGGCTTGTGCAGATCAGATTGAAGGCAGTCTCACTTCCATCAAGTCAAGGTTTGGTGCCTTGCATTAGGGGTTGGTGCTCCTTGTAGGCAGGTGTCTACTAAATTTTGGAGAGGTCTAGGTGTTCCTTGTGGAATTCATTCTACTAAATCATCTTATTGTAAATTTGTAGGTTGATGCCTACTTGAAAAAGAAATTACTTCAATAAAGTTGTGTCAACTTGTGGAAATTGGTTCATATCAAAAAGTTGATTGTAATAAAGTTTGAAAAGATTAAGAAATAAAAGTTTGTGATTGATTTACTGATTCACCCCCCCCCCCTCTCAGTAAATCTTTTGTACTCTTCAGTAAACTGAAGAGTAGTGCCTAGGAGATATGATGGCAAAATGCTGAGTTTGTGGCCTCAAAAGAAAGGGGACCTTTCTCAAGGAAGGGCGCTTTTGCTTTTGCCTTGGTGATTTTTCAGGACTCGTTCTTCAACCTTTTGAATTTCCCTCTCGTGCCTTGATCTAGATTTCTCGTTGATTGAAAAATCAAATGATCTCATCAGGTAGCTAGCTCCGTTTCACCGAAGATGATTGGAATCTGAAATCTCAAAAGTCAACCAAGGGTCATTTAATGCAAGGGCACCCCTCAATGAAAAGGGCGCTTTTTCCTTTTGCACAGTGATTTTCACCTTTAAAGATCCTCCAGTTTGATCTTGATTATCTGTTGATTGCCTTGTCAGATGCTCACGCTGATGATTACGTTGTTGAGGTTGACTTTGATTGAGCAAATTGTCTTGGGAGGCTTTCAGGCATCCGAGATCATCTGAAGTTCCAAAAAGAAGGGCGCCTTTCCTTGGAAAGGGCGCTTTTTACCTTGATCTTCTCATTTGACAACCATTTCTTGATACTTTGTCAACTACCTCTTTTCACTCTGTCGACAACTATTGGTGATCAAATCATCAGATGGTCCTGCTGTTTGTTTCGTTGTCGAGCCAGCAAGCGAACGCCGAGGATGACTGCCTTGGATGTTTCAACAGGTCACATTTGACCCTTAAGAATCAAGGGCGCCCCTGCTTGAAAAGGGCTCTTTTCAGCATCGTGAACTGATCTCTCCTTCGTAACATTTCCAGAGTTAGTCAAATTTTGACCTTTTTGGAAAACGAGAAACTCCTTCGTCGAACAGCATCATTTTAGACCTTTTTCGCCATGGTTGCACCGTTGAAGTTTTTGAAGCTTAGCTTTCAGCACCTAGTACTGGCCAATCTGCCATTAATGGCTGCGGAGCTCCTAAGTTTGTTCCTGAAAAATAGAAATAGACCCACCAAAGTAAAACGTGTCTTTTGATGATTCTAACTTGACCAGTGTGATCGTGGAGTCATTTAATCGTATCAAAATCATTTTCGATCATTTCCGGGAAGGTCCTATTTTCGGGGGTTACCCTAAAAATAGGGGCGTAAAACCCTAATTTTCAAATTTTCATAATTTTGCACATGTGTTCCTTGATAGATACCCACAAAGACCCTATGTTTGGTTTGACCTAAAACAGACTTTTGATGGCATTTTAACAAGATTTAGCTCAATTTATACAGAATGCCAAAAATTTATTTTGGGTACAACAATAAAGAATCAACAAAATATCTATATAAACAATGGCACCTCCCACAAAATTCACGGTAGACTAGGCACACAAAAATTAAATACTCTTTGGTCTCTATCTCTTGGAGAGAACAAAGGCAGCAGACCCTTTCACTTTCTAAAATGTAATGTCCCATTTTCGTGAGCATCAGAGTTCGTAAGGATTAGCCTATCATTTAACCCTCGTAGGCTAACAATTATAGATAGAGGGTCTCGTGTGTCAGTTACTCGGTGATTAGAGACATTACTCTTCAATTGGATTCAGGTTTTGGCCTTTGCACAGGTTATTTGACTCAGATTGGCACACTTACTATTTATAGTAATTTACTACTTTGGGAGAGTCAAGGTTCCTATTAATAGAAAGACACCTGAGCAGAGCATATTGGCAGCGTCGACCTTGATTGAGCCTTTGCAACTATTTCTAGACTCAGTTTCACATACTTACTATTTATAGTAAGTCACTGTTCAGAGTTTCTATTTTTAGACGGGCATCCAATCACATGGAGAACAGGGAGAGTCAACTCCTGGCTCAGACGGCTTAGCAATCAGACAAGTACATCAAGAGATATTAAAGTTTAAGTGACTTAAGTGATTTATTTAATATTTTAATATTATTATAAAGTTACAAAAGAAACCTTGGAATCGCCATATGATCTTCTCGCAATCTTAGCATAGCGGTGGTTTTTCAAGAGAGGATAGAGTGTCTTTGGGCATTTTATTCTGTGTTCAGTGGATGATAAAATGTACACCAACAGGACCCCCACTAAATCTTTAAACTCAAATCAAAAGGATGCAGATGATACCTCTTCAATGGAAGAAATTGAAATCATGTGCAATCAGGAAACAAATAATAATGTTTGAAAAGTAACAAAAGTACAGCACCAAAAACAAGCATATAATACTCTAAGATAAAACAAGCAAAGATAACTCTCTTGAAAACCAAAACCAGATGCAAGAAGATGGGAATTATGACAAAAATGAAGATGAGCTTTTTGAGGATGATACAATTTTAGGCACACACACTTTCCTCCCTATGAAAGAGCAAAGGCTATTGAGACCAGGAAAAACACACAGATAAATAATTGTCTTTCATCCTTTCTCTTTACATTTCCCATTTTATATGTTGGCTTCAGCCTCTCTAGTATTTGTATACCAAAAACAGAATCTTTATATCCATTTTGTATTGTGTCTGTCAGGACTCCTTTTTCATGGGAAAAAACCCATTAAGAAAAAAAACATACCACAGCTACTTTCACTTCCAATGCCTCTTCAAGGTCCTCAATAGATGTATTTGCATCCACGTCATACACTCCATCAGCACGTTGCACTACATAACCTGTTTTCTTTTGAATTTCTTCCTGAATCAATAAAAAATTAATTGCATTATTCCTTTCAGTAAAAGTGGGCCTATCTAATTTTTAACACTAGAATGTGCACATAGAACAAATATCCAAATTTAAATTTTACTTCCATGTCACTACTGACCTGTAAGATACAAAACCTTCCCATAAGATTATAGCATTCAATAGATACTATTACAGGTTAACTTCCATTGATATTGGGGGATGTGTGTCTTCCAATCCTTATGATATGAGCAAGGTTTTTTTCTCAATTTATAAAGATTTATTTATTTCTGACGATTCCCTGAAGATACTGGGAGGAATGCCAGATTGTGTACAAAAGTCATGCCTTGTAAGCTACCTCCTAAGGATGCCTTGCATTTAGAAAAGAGAATCACCATTGATAAAATTAATCATGTAATTGATTGCCCTGACAATGAAAAGTCTCCAAGTTTTGATGGGTTTTGTCGTGAATACTATAAAATCAATAACAACTGGATTGTTGCTGAGCTTCTTTCAATACATAGGGAACCCATGCAAGTAGGATCCTTAGGGAAAGACATCAATAGAGAAGTGATTAAGCTTAATCTTAAAGATGGAAACAAATTTTAGTTAAGAATTGGAGACCTATAAGTCTTCTAAATGTGTGCTAGAATATTTTGGCAAAAGTCTTAGCTATTAGAGTTAACAAGTCATACCTACTATTATAACTACAACCCAGATTGGGTTTGTGAAGGCGGGTTCATTTTGGATGACTTCATTACTAGCCTGGAAGGAATGACTTGCACAAAAAATATGGAGAAAAATGTGTGCATGCCTTTAATTGAATTTCAAAAGGCCTATGATAGAAATGGTAATCTATTCTTTTAATGTTGAAGGTCTTGGGTTTTGGTGAGTCCTCTTGCATAATGATTAGAATTCTTTTTCAAGATGCTTCAGCTCAAGTTGAAGTTACAAGCGAACAAATTAAGTCATTATTATTGGATAGATCTATCCAGCAAGGGTGTCTTTTGTCCCCCTCTCTAGGTTTGCCAGTCAGGCCTTGCTTTATTTGTTACCAGACTCTTCTCTTGGGCCCCTGTTAAAGGCATTGCTCTTTGCGACCAATCTTGGTTAATTGAAGCTTAGTTTGTTGCTAATACTTCTTCCTGGTTTTGGAAAACAAGACAATTTTGAAATTACTGTTTCTAGGTTGGAGACTCATTCTTCTATTTCTAGATTTAAGATTCCATTTCATAAGTCCTGGGTTTTGGGATAATATGAATCTTCTCCTAACTAGTTATCTGATTTAAGATGGTCCTAGGGTAGCCCTAATATAAATTGATGAACACCTGGGTATTCCCTTTTCTTTGTATATTTCTACCAGAGACATCACAGTGGCCGTTTGATAAAATCGATGACAAGGTTTCTAGTTGGCAAGGTCATCAAATCTCCTTGGCTAGAAGATTTCAAGTGTGCCACAAAGTTCTGTCTTCTCACAACATATACTATTCTTGTTGGCTTTTCTATAATTCTAATGTTGATAAGCTTTGTGAGTTGCTTAGAAATTTTTTGTGGTCAACTGGTAAAAGGTTATAGAAAGAAGCATGCAATTGCTTGGAAATTTTGCACCAAACCCAAGCTTTTTGAAGGTCTGGGCCTAAGAACCTTAAATTACAAGATACTACCCTTGCAGTCAAGTGGGTTTTGAGAGCAATTGTTAGTGGGTTTTGAAAGCAATTGTTGGTAATGAACCTTGGAAAATTCTAATCAAACATAACGTTAGACATGGGACCCTAAAGGTAAGCACAAATGGAAATGGTTGCATCCTTTAGATCTCATGTATGGAGCTTTTGCAGTTATACCAACAGAATCTATTTTTGGGTTTATTTGGAGAGCATGAGAGTCAGTACACCTTATCGTTGAGCATGATCTTTTTACTTGGTCAAAGACATGTTATCAAGCCTGTAGGTCTCCTTGGTAAAATCTAGCTTCTGAAAAAAAAAGCTTTGGCTGTGACGAGAGTTTTCTGCTATAATTCAGTTTTCTAAAGGGATAAAAAGCTTCCTTGAGAGGACATTGGGTTCTTCCCCAAGATTGCTTCTATGCTGGAATGGGCAAAAAATGACGGTGCTTTGTAATGACAAGAAGTTTGGAGGTGGCACTCCTATCGTCCATTGAGGTTGTCAATTATACAGTTGAAGACTTGAGCAATCTTGCTATGGGGACTACTGTATCAACTCATTGAGTGTTTTCTCTGTTGAAACTGTTTATGGGCTTCAAGATGTGGCTAACAAACTGCATGGCAAGCTGCTGGTTCAAATTTTCTTATTACCTAAATCATATGTTGTTAGTGAAGGCTCCAATGATTCTATTGATGAGGTCCCCCTGTAGCAGGTTATGGTGAAATGTTTCCTAGATGAATTAAAGGTCTACTGGAAGAATACATTCAAAAAATGATGTTGCAAGTCCAGGCTGTTGTTGATTTTCTTGACAGTAAGGAAGTTGATTCTGTTCAGAACAAGGGGACTGATCCCAAGCCTTAAATTTTGTCTTTAATGTTATCTTGACATATTTGTTTTGTTGTTTTTGAGAATGGCTGCCCCTTTTGAAGCCTTAGATTTGTATGGTTAACTTATGAAGGTTGCTTTGTCTGGTACTATTTGGAGCTTGTTATTTTGTGTCACTTTGTAATACTCTCATCGCTTGTCTAAGCATATATTCTTTATACCTTGTAAACTTTACTCAATATTAAAAGCAAATTATACTGCACCCTTGCATTTTCAGGATTCCAATATTGTGTCTTTGATTAGTAATTCAAGCTGTTCTTTCTAGAAAAACCATGCAGCTGTGGTTTGCTGAAGAATACTGACAAGCAGTCACATGTATTTCTCAGATTACTCCAGCGACATAGAATTCCATTCATAGTTTCCAGAATAATTATCACAGAATGCAGCAGCACAAATTGTTTTAATGAGACAACTAATGCCAATAGTGAAGGTATGTCTAACAATGGTTTCACCTGAGTATACCACCAAATGGAATTGTGCATAGAACTCGTACTCCTGACCATTCCATCTTAGAATTTGACAGGAGCAGTTCTTCTTATGCAAGTTAGAGCAGTGTGGTGCAGTTTTCTAAAATATTTTGTATTCCTTTCTTCAGCCAAGTTGTTTTTGGCATTACTGGTATTAAGGATTTCCCTCAATGCTTTATTATCCAACATTGACCACTTATTTCCTAAGTTCATAAATCTGGAAAAGGGTTGCAGTTTTTATACTCCAACATAAAGAAATTGTTTCCAATTAAAACACAAGTTACTTGGGGAGGAAATCAAATCATTTTTAAGGAAAGAAAAAAAATGAGTGTAGCTTCCTAATACATTTAATCATAATGTGATGAATTATTATAATAAATTGCCCTTTCATGTGGTTGCTGATAAAGTTTATGTACTTGGCCAAATGTGTTTTCTGCAAGAATGAAGAATCATACCATAACCTTTTAGTAAAGAAAAGTGTCTCCGATACTAGCTAATAGAATCCTCCAAGTAAGATTTATCTTACAGCACATGGACCTCATAACCAGCAGGTCATCCTCAGCTTTGGATAATTCAATAGGCATTTAAAGAATGCTCTGGGAAAATATTGATTATTATTATTATTTAATGCTAAAGGCGTACACTTATCCTTCAACAACTCATAAAACAATGGTAACTAAATTTAGTCTAGCTTAGCATTGTAGAACTAATTAACTTGAACATGGCAGATAAGCATAAATGATTATGGATGGCATTGTTTGGTTAGAAGCTTAGAATATAAACTATCAGAAAAAGCAAGGTATCTAGATGTCAAATGATTTCCGTGGCTAGGCAGGGGAAAGAGAACAAATTATCCAGCTTCCAATTCAAATAGACTGATTGCAAACCTTTGAATCGCTTTCATCAAAGATCTCGCCAACAATTTCTTCAACAACATCCTCCAACGTCACTATCTGCAAAAGTGAAATGCTAGGATAAAATGAAAAATCTATAACTTGCATGACTCTTCGAAGATTAATTTATAAAAGATGTAGAGACCAAATAATGGAACTGTAGCATGATACACGCAGATCACCATTTATCTGAACTATGAAATACATAAATAACAAATGATATTAAAGCATCTGTTGCTGCATTTTAGTGAATGGCCAAGATTGAGAGTGGGAAACAAATTTCCATTAACTTGAAAAGGTGATAATTCATTAACAGCCATTACAAACCAAAGAGGTTGGTTTATTCAACATTTAGCCAAAAAAGAAAGAAAAAGAAAACTAGCCTTTGTGTAACAAAAAATCAGTATCACTCTTGGACCTAAATGGGGTTCAAGTGTTGATACCAACAAACAAACCAGATTTTAAAGAGCTCTAAAAGATGATCCCTGAAAATCATGTTAACAAATTGCAATTAAGAGTGTGGATTCATATTCAAGGAATTGGAAGTGGAGCTTCGGAAAATCATTCTTTCAACTTTAAGACAAAGGTACTGTATAACCAATTGAGATAGTCCTCCCTTTAATGAGCAATGGTGGATGAAGGACCCTGAAGTGAGATGGAAATAACATTGCCAACCCTTCAAGAAAGCAAAAATTGAAAAATCTCCTTCAAACAAAAGGTAATGAGATGGCTACTAATATGTCAAAATTTGGTTGTCAAACTACAGTTGCTTTTTGCATTCCATGTGGGAGAGAGAAGACAGATAAACTAGAGCATTTTGGGGTTGGTTACAAGACGAACACAATTTTATTTTTACTTCATCTCTCTTGGCAAGGACTTCTTTTAGAGTACTCTTGGGTGGTCAGGGACAGCTACAAGAGCGTATGGGAAGCAATCAATTGCTTTTGCAGGCAAAGATGCAAGGCTACATTTCGAAGATACTACTTCACTCAGTTTGGGGAAATTGTGAATTTTTGTACAAGACCTGGCATTGCCTGTGCAAGCTAAGCTTAGGTGGTTTCAGAAGGATGTTAGTTCTTTGCTCATTGAACCACAGGCACAGGTGCTTTCTTTTCTTGCCTATGCATGGAGAGATTGTCCTTGTAATGCTAATGCTTAATTGATGTAAATCATTTCTTCTCTAGAATAATAAAAGATGCACTTATTCAAAAAAAGACAATTGCTCATGGGCCACTTTACAAAAAGAACTGAACAGTAGAATACTATCAAGGAAGAGGGCAACATCAGCAAAGTTGAATTGAGCTTCAGACAACTATCAAAAATAGATGCATTCCCTGACCAAGAGCTAACATTTTTTCCCATGAGTTAGCCTTATTAAGCATTCACAAACTTTGCCTGCATAAGAGTTCAATAGGTGTCCAATGCCCATCAGTTGAAGTCCGAAACTATCTGTTTCTAGTGTGCATTTCAAGAGTTGAAGATAATACATGTCAAACTAGTTAGGCAACATTTACTTAGATAGTTTTTTATTTTGAAAACAGGACAATTTCCATTTAGAATTCTGTACAAGATTAATATTGTTAAATGTGTTGTCCTTAACAAGAAAAATTCAACTTGGAAGAGTGGGAGTCGGAGGAGTATGACAAGCTCTTTAATCTGACAATTCTCTGTTGGATTCCTCCAAGTACAAAATATCAGACACCACCACCAGTGTGCTGTCAATCGATTTTTTGGATTCAGATAATTCCGCCACCAGAAGTCCTAGCAGCTCCAAGTGGACTCTGGAATTGGCCGGGGGGGGAGTGTCCAGAGTGGACCCATCCTAATTCTGGAGAAGGGACCAGTAGCAGGCACAGAAGTGCACAAGAAGATTGAAGGGGTATAGGAAGCCTGTGTTTGGTTGGTGGAGTTGATTGGTAGGTTATATATCACGCTGTGATAGTATTTTATCTTGAAAACAGTATAATTTCCATTTTGAAGCCTGTACAAGATTAATGCTGTTAAATGTGTTGACCTTAACAAGCATTTATTGCAGCAGAAAAAGCAGTAGCACTAGCTAAACATGCAACAGATCCATTCCCCGCCTCAAAGACTATCTAGAAGTTGCAATGGATATGATCATAAGGATTTTTCAAAATGTCAGCTTGCTATAAAATGTTCCAAACCTCACATTCACACATTCATTCGCTTAGTCTTTCATGCGCTTTTACTTTTTCCATGATATGTTTATGTACATATGGTGATTTTTTCTGCAATTACAACATAAATACATTTATCTAAAATCATGCAATTGTTGCAGGAATCTTAAGTTCATCTCAAATTCCTATTGAATGCATTCAGATGAAGCAAAAGTCCAGTTCAATGGTACAAAACTTCACAAGTATGGTGTTATTGTTGTGAAACCAAAAAAGGATCAGAATAGCCAACTAAACCTAATTTCATAAGATATATGTGAAAATCAATTAAGACCTATAATACATAAATCAGTACCAAGATAGGCCATAAACACATTCTAACCAAAATTATGATCAATACAAAAGAAGAGGTATGCCAACAGAGAAAGCACTAAGCACAAGGTGGTTTTCTAAATCTTCCATCTTTGGCAAAACAATCAGTGCCAATCTACACAATACAAGCTTCATCAAACTGAAGCAAACAAATGACCATGTGACATATGCCACACACTTTATAATCGACAAATTGAACAATAGATGGCAATCTGCGAGTAGGTTTAACAGCCATAGTGATAATATAAAGAATGCAATACACCTCATCTTTTTCTTCCTAGACACATAGTATTTACAAGAAGAAGAAATCAGAAATTCCTGAGGAAATAATTGAAATAATCATAATTGTCCAGGAGTGCTACTACAGAGTAGAGGACTACCTGTAAACACCATGTAGCACCAGTAGTCTGGAACAGCCACTGTAAAGTCAGCATAGACATGAATATGCCAAACTTTCAAATATTAATCATTATAACCAATGTTCCCTGAGGACGTGTCTTGGATATCCAAGACACTTTGAGAATGGGGGATGCAGACAGGATGTCCTCTCTTTTTTTAACAAACCTTGGACATCCCTTTATTTTTTGCAAAAATTAGGATTACCCTGGCATCCCCCCACACCTGCAAATTTTCATAAGCAAAGAAGAAAAAAACATTCCAATAAAAAATAAAATAAAAAATGGAAGGCATCCCATGACCTTGTTATGACTAAGATCAACCCTTCTCAAGCGGAGTGGAGAATGGAGAATCAAGGTATCCTTCAAGATTTAGCAAAAGCTAGCTTGATAGTGCTCACCTACTGGAATTTGTCTCATGTGATTCCAATCAATTTGGACAAGACCTTGGAAGACTCATTCCACAAAGCAAGCAAATTTTGTGATTCTTTGCTGATGCAGACAACCTCTGTTGCTGCAAATTTAGATATCATTATCTAACAGTCAATGGATCAAAACACAGTCTACAGGTGAAAGAGGTAATCAACAATCACACAGCACAACATCTGAATAATAGTCTTCAAACAAAACATAGCAGGAATTACAAAGGAAGAACTTCTTGTGAGTTGTAACAGATATAGAGAAAATATCTTTTATTTACCAGAAAATAAGAAGCTTTTTACGAAGTCTCTATTCTGTCTCCTCTAATCTCTAGAAACTCCCAAAACTAACTACTAAACCCAAAAACATGCATTTATCTCTATAGCCTAACCGCATCACAAAGACCAACCCCATTTTAACTCTCTAATCCAAAAATAGCAATTAGTTAATAGCTGTTACCTTATCCCTTGTCAAAACAGTTTTTAAGGATTTGCCTTACTAAAAATTAGCAGTTTTTCAACTGTTCTGTTTTTGTTGGGGGATAAGGGAACAGCTATCAACTAATTGCTGTTTTTGGATTAGAGAGTTAAAATAGGGTTGGTCTTTATGATGATGTAAGGCTAAAGAGATAAATGCACATTTTTGGGCTTAGTAGTAAGTTTTGGGAGTTTTTGGAGATTAGAAAAGATAGAATAGAGACTTCGTAAAAAGCTTCTTATTTTCTGGTAAATAAAAGACATTTTCTGTATATTTGTTACAGCTTACAAGGAGTTCTTCCTCTGTGTAACTTCTGCTGCGTTTTGTTTGAAAGACTATCATTCACAAAACAAACAGCCATTAATGAAAGTGGGGAATCTGTTGAATGGTAAGAAAACCTGTGATCTCATCTTACTGGTTATGGTCAAAGGTTTATTCCAATGTCAGCTAAAAGCCTTGTTCTAGATGGAAGTTAAATCAACAGACTGTAGTGTGAGAGGCCACCAACAAGAAGAGATCCTTATCATATGATTTCTGGAGGAAATGTATTTAACCATTGAACTTACAACAAGTGAAATAAATTTGTCGACATCGTAATTGAATCCTATGCTCATGTTAATATATTTTTAGCAAATATATTTAAATGATTATGTTTTTGAAAATTCAGCTTCTTTTAGTTTGTTTTATTTTTACGTGTTTTTAAAATTTATTTGTATTTTAAAATTCAAATATTAATTTGTGTACATTATTTTATTTGCCATCCCTTATTTTATTTGCCATCCCCCAGCTGTGCCCAAAATTGAAAAAAAAAATAATCTCTGAAACTTGAAGAAACAATGGTTATAAACTTATAACTATGTGTTGAAGCATTTATCGTTGATATCTATCACAACCATACAAATGAGACTTTGATGACTTGGCAATCTAAACTAGAAAGGTAAAACCATACATGGAAAGAAAACACATGAATACTTGGGATAATCCACACATGCTAATAGTCTATCAAATGTGATAAGAATAATTAACCTAGTTTGCATATTAATAGCTTAGATACTCATGGTCAGATCAAATGTGATAAGAATAATTAACCTAGTTTGAATATTAATTGCTTTGATCCTCATGGTCAGATTTCCTTCCTTCAATGTTTGGTCACCATTTGTAAATTATCAACCAATTGCCTTTGTTTACAGCACAAACTTCACAAGTATATCTATACCAATAGATCTTATTTCTGAGTGAAAAAACATTAAATACAAAAATGAAATTCAGTTTTCTAGTTTTACTAATAAAAGAAACAAATTTTGGACTTAAATTAACAAGAAATACCCTTTATTCAGCCCATATGGCTTTCCAAATTATAAACCATATGATCTTGAAAATAACTGTAATCCAAAATAATATTGAAGCAGCCAGGTACCAGTTATCTTCACGTAAAAACAGTGAGACTGGTAAGTATCCATCAACTCAAATACATACAGCTCACAACAATCTGGACCAACAGTAAGCAGAATTTTCTTTTGAGCAAGTGCACCAAAATCCTCATTATGTTATGGAAATATAGTACACTTTAGCACCTGAGGTTTTGCACACCTACAAACTGAATTCAAAAAGCATTCATATAAAGAGTTGTTTGCAAGGGCACAAATGAATTATGAACAGCTTACTCCTATTGTTCCACCATATTCATTGAGAACAATTGCCATGTGAACCTTCCTTATTCTGAACTCCCTCAGCAACCTCCAAATTGACATAGAATCTGAATAAAATATCACATTTATTGTGTTAAAATCCACCGACAACCTTGCAAGACACTATACAAACAGCCCTCGCCATTAAGGACATGTAAGCAATAAAGGTTTCAAACAAAAAGTGTAGAGTAATTTCAACTGCTATAACTCGGAATCTTGATTCAGGCCAACTTATGTTGTTAATAGAGAACTAAATTAATAATACATGGTACAATACAAAATTAAATCTCCTGCCTCTTTCTATACCCTTGAATTGAGCAGGAATTTCCATACACAACTCTACAGTGTATAACTAAGATCATATACCAGGAACAAAATAGGCAGGCTTGTGTGCAATACGCCCAACTGTTAGCCTTTGCAACAGCTCCGTCTACACTCAACAGAAGCCATCACTTATGTCAGCATCACATTTCTTGCTGTACATATGACATGCAAATTCACAGCCAGGAAGTAAACCCTATTTGGTATTAACAACCAATTTCCTTGACACTTAATTTTAAAAACCTATCAAAGAGCCAAATAAAAATAGCAGTCTCCCAAAGCATCCTATAAACATTGCAAGAATGCTAAAGACTAAATAAGTTATTACGTATCAATATGCCCAAAAGTTATTAGGCATAATCTACCAGTACATACCTGTTCAACATAATCCAGCATGTCCATCGCATATGCAATCCCAACAATGTTATCAACACGCCGTTCAAAAACAGGCACCCTAGAAGTTCAGATTTAGCACTATGCTAATTGTGAGTGTACTTTCATAAGAGCAAAATGCCTTGACAGTATTAAAAAGGTAGATGGCATCCTCATTAGAAAGGCAATAATAATACCTGGAATATTGGTAGGTCACCCAAAGGTTGCGAAATTCCATCAAGGTGGCATCAACATCAATAGCAACTACATCTACAAGAGGAGTCATCACTTTTCCTACAGTCGTGTCCTTGAAATCTAAAACATTCTCAATCATGTCCTGCACAAATAAAAAGAACATCATATCATCAGTATACTCTTAACTCATGACTACAAAAAACAACCATAGCTATGTCATCTTTGCACACATTCATGCCCTCTTACCTAAATAAAATAAAAGAGTGACAAAAATCACACACCTGCTCTTCTTCTTCAATTGCCCCACTCAGCTCTGCACCTCTCAACATTAGTTTGAGCTCATCCTCAGTGACAAGGGGTTCACTACAAGGGAAGATATCAATATGGTAATTGTAAATGATAAGCAATCAAAATATCAGGCATAAATATTCTAATTTTTTTCAAAATTGTAAAGCTTTTGGCCCATTTCTTCCTATTTTATGTGAAGCAAAGAATAATTATCAATACCAATACTTATCACACTACTTATAACATGGATAATTGAGCAATTTTTGAAGAAAGCATGAATTTTATTGCTCGAAGGATACATAGGTGGATACAATGTCAGAAAAGGTTTCGGCAACTAGGTTAAACAAGGATATGTTCTGAATAGATCATCTTCTTATAATATGGCGAGTTCTATATCAAAGGACTATTGAACCTGCAACCCTCTCACATAGATCCATATAAATAAAGATCCAAAAGGGAAAGTGTGAACTTAAATAATATAAAATTGAATTGAAAAAATTCCTCTATGCAATTATGTAACATTCACATAGAGGCTTGCCAAAAGTTTGCAGATGACAATTGCTGCTTGACAAATGGAAAAAGGAAAAGGAAGTAATTCTACCAGGTTCATGTCACATGCACAAATTCAAAGTGATGCAAGAAAGTCCTATTAAATACATTCCTATCTGTCATACACTATTATGAGTGCATGAATAAAAATGCTAATGGCGAATCAGTATATAGAACAGATTTAAGGGGTACTAAACATGACTCACATACTCTGTAATTGTATAGTACTTAGTACCTTCTACTCTTGAGTCCCAAGATCTTCAGCATGCCCACAGATAAAGCCGTGCAAACTTGACCTACTGGATACAACACTAATGAAATTAAGGCCACTGGCCTTACCTGCAGCAAAATTTGAATAGAACTGCCCTTAGAAGAGCTATCATGGAATCAATCTTTTGTAAGAAACAGAATGCATATATTAGCAGTGATGTCCTCTCTGCACATTGTTATCAATGTAACATACATTTTTTATAAAGCATGTGCCAAATATTTACATCCCAAGTCCATGTAGGTCTTACAGAAAACCCCTGCTTTAGCATCTATGTCATTTAAAATAAAATAAAATCAAGCATTACCACAAAGCGTGCCACTTCTGTTGCATTATGGACGGCTATGCTCTTAGGAGTAATTTCAGTGAGCAGTAAAATAACAACCTGCCAAATGTTTTCAGTTAGCATACTCAAAAATTGAGACCAAAGATGTTGATCCTACTCAACCTCCAGTACAATAAAAAACAAAAGGTAGGAGGTTGAGAATATATTTACATGAAAACTATATCAAGGTTAGCTCCAAAACACAATAATGATTGTATGAACTGGCTTGAGGTTCTATTTCATTATTTATTTAGATATATTTTTGTAATAAATAATCATGAATCTTACACCACTTTATAGATAACAGAAAACTTACATCGGGCTTATCTTTTAACAGCCTCTCATGGAAAACACTAGGAGACTTAGCAGATATATTTAGAACCCATCTGTAAAAACTAAAAATATTATGTATTTTCTAAAAGCATCTATTCTAGACATAATGTGTTCAACTAATACTGTCATACAGGAATCAAGCTCTCCTAGTTGAGGTTGAGAGTTCTCTTCCAGAAAGAATGTCTAACATCTCTGTCTTTCCAAAACAAGAAAAGTCTTAATTACTGACACCAAGTCTTTAAAGTTTACTGAATTCCCTCAGATAGAGATCACAAAAAGCATACAGTAATCTGTCCGCATCAAATTGAAAAGCTTTCTGGAAGTTTATCTTAAAAATAGCTAGACGGAGAATTTTGACATAACATATTGTGTCAGGAAAGTTCCATGACTGTCGGCAACCACATCAAGACTTTCCTGACATGTAGAAAAGAAAGAAAAATTATACTAACGTCCACAAATGAATAAAGTAGGTCAATGGGACTCAAAGCATATGAGTTACATTATAAAAGTAATGGGGTAAAATGCCATTGAGGTAAATGTCACTGCATTCAGTAATGTGTAGTTTTGCAGAGAAATGCCCAAGAAAAGAAAGATTAGATAAACTGTTCTTGGTAATATATAAGGGTCAAATATAGGATTCTCCTTCATTTTTTTGATGATAATGGACATGTTTCAACTTTTTGTTTCTTTCTGTACCTCCAAAGATAAAGGATTATTAAGCCAAATATTTCCTTTGTGAAAGTGCTTAGCAAATTATAGCAAACGGGACTCAATAATAAGTAAGGAGGTACTTTTATCAAGATGCACTAAATTTCAAACGTCTTTTCTATAATGTGTCTCATGCATTCAAGTTCATACACCATGACCAATGCTAGGGTAGTCAATTTGAGGGTAAAAGGGTATCTCCATAAAAGGACAAAGATTAGGGTGTTTTCAATAAAACCGTTGCTACATTGTCCTTCACATTCTTTGAAAGGAGAGAAGCAGTTCAACATCTCAAAAAATAACTAGCATAGAGATGGATTATTCTTTTATAAGGGATAAAGATTGTAGTCAATAATGGTTGAACATATTGCATATGCGGCTATAAAAATTCACCTTATATCCCATGGAAAGGAGAAATGCAAAAAGGGGCATCCAATCCCATAGGACATGTGGAGATAGGGATATTTATGCTGTGCAACTTGCTGATTCTTCCAGTAAATTGTAAGCTTGCTTTAAGGAAATTACAAAGATGATAATCCCATTACAGGATGTAGTTTAAATAATATAGTTTCATATGCTTCTGCATATAGTCCGTGTCTTCCTTTTGCTTCAAATTGTTATATTAGCTCTCATGTAGGAAATTTCAAGTTTGAAATTTAGAAGAAACACCCTGATAAGAAGGATGTTTAATGCATTAAAAATTTACCATCCAACAAAGCATTTATTGATATGTGCTTGTGTCCATGAATATGGATAATATGCATTTCTGATTTTTCAGAAATATATGTAGTTTCAAAAAGTTTAATTTTCAAATCCCCAACTTATTTTGAAAATCTACTACACCCAAAACCTATCTGCATTGCCATAAAAACTGCAACCTCTAGTGCCTTAGCTTTTGATGAGGTTGGTCTTGATCACTAAAATATTCATACATAAGAATTTTAGATGATAAACTCCTCCCCACATTCATTTTAGAGTAGTGAGCATAAACGATGAAACAAGGGAGGAGATAGAAGAAAATGAATGGAGGAGAAACCTTATGTGTGGAAAACCTATCATTCAATGCTCATAATTAGTTGTTCCAATCCAGCCTTACCAGACAGTGACAGGGTATCTTATTACGCCCACTTAAATAAGAATTCTATTTATTATCTTCAGTAAAGCTAATGTAATGTAATTAGATAAGACATTCACCAATATAGCATTCCTAAAATCAGTGCACTCTTAGAAATATGCACCTACTGTCATGACTCCTGTTGCTGCACTGATTCCAGCTTCACCAAAGAGTGTTGTTGCTGCCTCAGTAACCAGTGCAGTTGCTGCAATGTTTGTTGCACTGAAGAGACAAGTTACAACTTATGATCAAACTCAATTCTAACACAATGGAAACGGAAACCAAAGAAATGAATAAATAGACAAGAATGTACGTTGTGCCAATAAGAATAGTTGTAAGAAATCGAGTAACATCTTGTCGAAGCAATCGGAAAACTCCATCTTCAGGTTCTTTCTCAGCTAGCTCACGAACCTAAGAGAGGAAGACAACAATAACAAATGAGAAGCCTTTGAAAATGGATCCACCAAGATCATAATTATAATAAAACCAACCATGCATTCCAAATTTCTAAACATTTTAACTTCATATTCTTCCCTTATCTTCTATCTTCATATTTACTAAATGGTCCAAAAATACAAGCATGCTTCTAGTTCTAAATGTCTATGACATTGAAAATCTAGTAATATAATTTAAATAAAAGGTAAAGTAGCATATGCCAACTACCAGAAAGATTATATTTCTGGGAAACTAAAAAGATTAACAACATATGAATACATGTATACAAATAAAGGAGTAGCTCAGATATTAAGCACTTGGATATCCAAGAGATAATTACAAATTCAAATCTCATGGCAAGTTTGCGTGAGTGTGCTAGTACATAAGTGATAATCTATGGCTATATATCTTTTTGATAAATTTCTGTTATATGTCATCAATTTTCTTGCTTATTCCTCTTAAAACTTGTTTAATGCCTCTCACCAGTTAATTAAAAGCAAATGGTTCAAACCTATTTTGCCTTGTTTGAGTTCGTGTAGGAATTTGACGAAGATAAAACTCGAAAACAAATTGCTAGTGAAAAAATAGATGATAAATTTCACTACTGAATTTAAGTAAATGAACTAGTTATAGTTTTTATTTCTAAAAAAGAATATTACAATTACATAGAGTATATTTTATGCAGTTATAAGTTTTCTTGATATTTTTTCTAAATCCATATTCAGTTGTATTTGTTAAACTAGGTGTAAATATAACTTGAAAATTCATTTTAAATTTATTCAAGACATTTTTTATGCTAACATTAGTAAACATAAGTAAACTTAACATAAAATTATATACTGTATAATTTAGAACACTCAAAAACATTATGGTTATCTTTTCTAAATTCCTAAAATAATAAATATAAATAAATTTAGGAGTGACAAAGGTTTTGTTAATCTTTGTTTGGGTCTTGACTGATCAAGTTTATTTTTTCAACATTGTGAGTTTGAAAAACAAAGCATATATTGTTAAAATAAGAACTAATGCTCACAACCTACATAGTGAAATTTATCATTGGACTAACCCAGAAACTACTTGGGGCAAGCAAACATGTAAAATTTGCGATACTAACAATGTTCAACACCATTTCCTCTGAACTTGCCCCAATCTTAGTAATGTGAGAATCAAATTCACCCAATTTAACAACTTAAATAATATTCAAGAACTTATAGCTTACAAAAATCAAAACAACTTTAGGTTCCTTCATTCCAAATCTAGAATCATATTGTAAAGAATTTCTAGTCTCTTTTCTATTTCTTTGCAGGGAATTCTAGACACGTGATGGTGAAAGGGAAAAAGGAGAAAGATAAGGATTACAATAAAGAGATCAATCACAAAGATGACATTTCCACCTATAAAGCATTCAACGACATGAATGATTGAGGGATGGCAGTAACGACAAGATCAACTCCAATGATACTTTCTAGAGTGAAGTCAGAAAATATATTCAACTATATAACTGAATGATAGCATTTCAAAGGTCCCCCAGACCAATTTGGTCTAAACAATGTTAAAATTTGACATCGTCGTCATAACTTTAAAGAGTAATAAAGTATAGCTTAAAACTCTATTACAAATGGAATATCAAAATCTATCAGGTTAGACATAAAAATCATTAATTATTTTATCAAGATATAGCACTATTTTTCTTATAAAAAAAAAAAAAAATTTAAATTATAAATATAATAATATTTTTTACTTTACAAGTAGTGTATATAGTGGGATCAAAAAGAATTTAAAATGTTGTGGACTCTGTAAGAGACCAGGTGTCTCTCAACCCAAACTCCTAACGGTGAATGCAATATTTTTGTTTGTTTTGTTGTTTTTGACTTTTTTGAGGTTTTTTACAAATAAGAGAGATTGGTGCGATTTTGAAATAAAATACAATAAATTGGTAAAATGCGAGAACAACGATGAATCTATAATTTTTGAACTGAGAATGCTTTCCTTATTCAAATCCAACTATTACAATCTGAAAGGCAATACATGCAAAGAAAAAGGCAGCTGGTAATTAATTAAAAAGAACCTGATTTTATTGCAGCCAGGCGCACAATTGTAGAACATCAAGATATCATGAAATGCATTCTTTCCCTCAACCAAGATGACGCCAAATACCACTAGGGAGCTAGGCGACCAATCTGGAGTGAACAGAGACCAAAGAACAAAGGCGTTTCTCTTATTTCCTTCACACGCCAATCTGCTGGTACAGTACGGCCTTTAGCAGCAATGATAAATGTACGGCTGAGAAATATAAAAGCCCAAACAACTGGAAATGAGCCTCAGTCAAGTCGCCCCTGATATCTGGTGAAAACAATTCAAAACCTTACTGAATTCTTCCTCTGTAAGCACAAATATGACTTTTGAATAAAGTCATCCGACTGACAAGCTTCAACTGGTATCTCACAGTCTCAGTATGTTTGATTCTGAAGAGGGAACGTTCTCCAAAATCCAATGATTTGCAGAAACGCTTGTTTCACAAACCCCAATGTTCTCAGAGAGAAAATAAGACAAGTTAGAATAATTCACAATGAAGTTCGATTTGCCTTGAGATGAAATATAAACCTTCTCTCAATAAGTCGACCCAAAAAAGCAAGTGAATGAGCATTAAAATTATTAATTAAATCGCCCTTTGAACTTAGGAGAAATTATTAAAATATGGCATCCCTTTTTAATAAATGATTATTGAATAAATAAGTCATCAATAATCGTCCTTTTAATATAAAGTATTAATACTTTATATTATTCCATTGATATTTTAATATTTAATTAATTGACTTTATATTATAAAGTCACAACTTAAATATTTCTCCCAATATCATTAAATGCTTTGATATTCACTATTTGCTCACCAGACTGTCAAACTGGGTCGAAACTGAACTGACCAATTGAACCAGGTGCCCTGCCAGAAATAGAAACCCCTGTCTGCCTGACTTACTATAATAGTAGGTATCTAAAAATCACTCTATAAGTGCCTGCCAAGGCCCAAACCTGAATCAACTGCTGGAGTAATGTTCCCAAACGTTGGATAACTGCCTCAAGTGATCCTCTAAACACATCTGTCAGCCTACGAGGATCTGAATGATAGGCTAACCCCTAAAACAACTGTACTACCTAGGAAGGAGACATTACAGTCCGCCCTCCCTGAAATTGCTTGTCCTCAAGCAATCTCAGCTCTAGATGCCGTAAAATCTCCTCTGACTCCCATGTAGCATCCTCAACTGGCAAGTCTCTCCATTTAATCAAATACTCTTTGATGACCCGCCTCCGAAGATGTCTCTCTCTAACATCGAGGATGGCCTCAGGCACTAATATCAACTTCCCCTCGTCATCAAGGGGTGGCAGTACTGGAGAGGGAATCACATGCTGACCCAACGCCTTCTTCAGGCGAGAAACGTGAAACACGTTGTGAACCCTGCTATCCGCCGGTAAATCCAACTCATATGCAACCTCACCCACTCGTCTGATGACTCGAAATGGACCATAGTAACGAGGTTTCAACTTCTCTGCACCACTCTTCCGCAGAGTGGACTGACGATACGGCTGTAACATGAGATACACCATGTCACCCACTGCAAAAGAACGCTCAACCCTTTTCTGATCAGCATACTACTTCTGTTGATTCTGTGCCCGCTAAATATTGTCTCTGAGAGACCTCAAAATATCCTGTTGATCCTGCATCATATCACCTGCGCTAGGCACTCTCCTATCACTCAACACCAAATCCAAAAGTTTGGGCGCCTCATACCCATACAATGCCATAAAGGGCATCCTCTGTATAGTCATGTGGTGAGTAGAGTTATAACAATACTCACAGACGTATATCCACCTCACCCAAGCTCTCTGTTGTCCAGCTATATAATTGCGCAGATATCCTTCCACCCACTTATTGACAATTTTCGTCTGTCCATCTGTCTGTGGATGGTAGCTGGTACTAGGTGTCAGTTCGGTCCCACAAAGTCTGAACAACTCCTGCCAAAAGTTGCTCATGAACCGACTGTCTCTATCGCTGACTATAGTCCGAGGCAAACCATGTAACCTGAATACCTCTCTGAAGAAGAGCTCTGCAGTCTGCGATGCTGTGAATGTAGTGGTGATCGGGAAGAAGTGTGCATATTTTGTCAGTCGATCAACAACCACATAAATACAATCTTTACCTTGGGCTTTCGGCAAACCCGTGATAAAGTCCATTGATAAGCATTCCCACTTCCTGTCAGGTATCGGAAGTGGCTGAAGCAATCCAGCAGGATATGTGTGTTACTGTTTGTTCTGCTGGCATACAGAACACTCTCGTACATACCGAAGAACATCAGTCTTTAGCCCTTTCCAAGTAAACCGTTCCCGTACTAACTTATATGTTTTGAAATAATCGGGATGGCCCGCCATAAGAAGATCATGAAAGGCTCTCAAAACTGTATCCTTCAATTCTGAATTAGGAACAAGAAAAATCCGCCCCTTGTAAATGATCAAGTCATTCACAACTGTGTATCTACTATACTACTATGTTCCATCAACGATGCTAGAAGCCCATGGGTTCTTAGCATACTCTGTAATAATCCGGTGCCTCCAATCCTCGAAGATCTATGCCATAGCATTCAACTGAGGTCTGCGAGACAAAGCGTCAACTACAACATTCTGCTTCCCCTTAATAAAGGTGATGTCAAAATCATATGATTGCAGTTTGTTGACCCACTTTTGTTGTCTTTCATTTAGGTCTCGCTGTCCAAGGAAGTGTTTCAGACTGTTATGGTCTGTACGCACACTGAACCTGCTGCCCACCAAGTATTGCCTAAACTTAGCCAAAGCATGCATAATGGCTAACATCTCCTTGTCATAGATGTTGTAAAATCTCTCGGGACCCCTAAGCTTCCTACTCTCAAAAGCAATAGGGTGTCTCTCCTACATCAAAACGGTACCAATGCCCTCTCCTGAGGCATCACAATACAAATCAAATGACTTCGTAAAGTCTGGTAATGCTAACACTGGACATGAAGTCATAATCACCTTAAACCTGTCAAAGCGCTCCTGAGCCTGTGGTGACCAAGCAAATGCCCCTTTCTTTGTCAAATCAGTAAGGGGTGCGGCGTGACATGAGAACCCGCTAACAAATCTCCTGTAAAAAGCACATAACCCAATGAATCCTCTGAGCTGGGTAAGGTTCTCTAGTACTGGCCACTCTACTATAGCTCAGACCTTCTCAGGGTCCATACTGACTCCCTTGGTACTGATGATGTGCCCAAGATACAACAACTCAGCCATGCCTAGCTCACACTTGGACTCCTTGGCATACAAGGACTCTTCAGCCAAAATACCCAAAACTGTATCCAAGTGAGCTAAATGCTCCTCCCATGACCGACTGTAAATCAGAATGTCATCGAAGAAAACCAACACATATCTCCATAGCTGAAAACTGAAGACCCTGTTCATTGTAGCCTGAAAGGTAGCAAGGGCGTTGGTTAGACCGAAAAGCATAACCAAGAACTCGAAGTGACCGCAATGGCACCTGAAAGCGGTTTTCTCTATGTCCTGCTCCCTCATCCGAATCTGATGGTACCTGGATCTCAAGTCAATCTTCGTGAAGAAGATAACACCGTGCAACTCATCAATCAACTCATCGATGCGGGGTATAGGGTACCTGTTCTTGATTGTTTTCTTATTGAGCTGGCGGTAATCTATACACATCCGAAGTGATCCATCCTTTTTCTTCACCAATACCACCGATGAAGCAAAAGGTGACTTGTTAGGTCTGATATGCCCCATAGCCAACAACTCACTGATTGTTTTCTCTATCTCATCCTTGAGCCGTTTCAGATGTCTGTAGGGTGTAATCATAATGGGCTTTGCGCCCTCCTCCAACTCAATAATATGCTCGATGCCTCTGTCTGGAGGTCTGCCAGGTGGAATATCACTAAACACTTTAGTCCTCAATATCTGAATGTCAGGATGGTACTCAACCTTCTGCTGCTCCTGCTGTGCTGGTAACAACATACACTCTGCAGCCCAATCTACCATATCATGACGAATGAGTCTCTCCATCCGTCTGAAAGATACCACTCTCAGATTACTCTCTCTGATGGCTTTTATGACATGTGGTTTCCCGTTTACCTTGAACTTCATTTCCATATCCCAAAGATTGAGTGTGAACTCACCCAAATCGTGAAGCCATGCCATCCCAAGTACCACATCAGTATCTCCCATATTAACAACGTAGAATTCAGCCTTGAACTCATAGTTGTTTAGCCGCATCGGAAGATTTGTTATCTTTCTATCACATTTGAGGGTGTACCCATCAACCACCTTGACTCAAATACCCTCAAACTCCTCTGTCTGTATACCTTGTCTCTCTACCAACCGTGCATCTATAAAGTTATGAGTAGCACCAGTGTCAAGTAGAGTGATCACTTTCTGACCTGCTAGGAGCCCACGTAGCCTAAAAGATCCATCTCTCTGAAGATTTGTCAAGTGTGCCTCCTATAACTTTCTTCCTCCTTCATTTTCACCATCATTTTCAGACCTTTCATCATCTAAATGCTCTAAATCAGCTTGCTGGTCTGACAGATCAGATTGCTCTTCACCCTCATAAAACCACTCCATCTGGTTATTTTTCACTTTAGGACGAAGAGGGCATACATGCTTCTCATCATAAGGTGCCTTGCACCAAAAACACAACTTTTTCTTGCGTAAATCATTCAATGTTTCCCTGTCAAATGGTGGTGCATTTCGTTTCTTAGGATCAGGTGGATCCTTCTTCCTGTCAAATGATCTATTAGGCCTCGTATAAGGTGTTGAGCCTGAAGAGAACTTGCTGCGAGGTGCTGCAAGCTCCATACTGCGTGCCTTCCTCATGGCCTCCTGAAGAGTAGGAGGATCAAATGCCTTGACCCAACCTCTCATCGGCTCAAACAATCCCTCAATGAAAAGAATGACAAGTCTTCTCTCTAAAATACCTGTCACCATGACTGCAACCCTCTAGAATTCACCAATGTAGGAATCCAAACTACCTGTTTGTCTGAGCTGAGCTAGCTCCCTAAAATAAAGTTCTGGATCCTTTTTGTCAAAATGCTCTATGAGCCTGCTCGTGAACTCCTGGTAGGTGGCAACCGTATGATGACAGAGTGTGTACATATCGTGATGCCACCAGTCATGTGCCAACCCATCAAGATGCAGTGTAGCAAACTTAATGGCCTCGTCCTCCTGCATAGGTCTCAATGATAGGTAATTGTCTAACTTTTGTACCCAAGACCTCGCTGAACTCTCATCTGAGCCATCAAAGTAAGGCAAGATAATCTTGCTGACTGCATACTGAAGATCCCTATTCACCTGTGGCTGTGGCTACTAGTGCTGAGGAGCTCTGCGGTCAAATCTACCTCCCCCTTTGGGTTTATGCACATCCATAAACTCATGAAAAGACAAAGACTGCCTAATCTCAGGTGCCAATGTCGAGTACTCTCCAAAGAATCTGGTCACATCTGCCACCGACATGCCGTGATGTGGATGAAACTCAGGCTGGTGACCCTGCTGCTCTGCCTCCGGCGTCGAAGGTGCCTCTCTAGATATAAATGTAGGTTGTCCAGGCCTACACTCATGAAAGATAGGTGACAACTGCCGCTGTACTGACACCAGTGGCTGGTCTATGCCTGCAGTCCCACTCATCTGTCCTATCTAAATGTAGTGTTGCCGAGGCGAAGTACACTGCCTCATCGCACCCATCAACTGAGACATCATGTCCATCATATTATCATGCCTGCATCTGAACTCATCATCAGAAATCTCACCTCCGGCATGCTCTTTCCCTGGATCCCTATGTACCTTTGTAGGAATCTCACGATCTGCCATCAGTGTAGTGACACTATTCTCACTGCTATTGGAATTGGATCTGTGAATACCCAGAACCCCTGATACTGTCTCACCTTCAGGAATAGGTGGACCTGTCCAATCCTCAACTTTGCCTGTTCCTCTACCCTTACTGTAGAAGATAATGTCTCTACTCATGAAAAAGCATCGAAAAAGCACACATCTGACTGAAAAAGCACAAGATGGCAGAAAAATTGTGCTCTGATACCACTGTAAGAGACCAGGTGTCTCTCAACCCAAACTCCTGACGGTGAATGCAATATTTTTGTTTGTTTTGTTGTTTTTGACTTTTTTGAGGTTTATTACAAATAAGAGAGATTGGTGCGATTTTGAAATAAAATACAATAAATTGGTAAAATGACAGAACAACAATGAATCTATAATTTTTGAACTGAGAATGCTTTCCTTATTCAAATCCAACTATTACAATCTAAAAGGCAATACATGCAAAGAAAAAGGCAGCTAGTAATTAATTAAAAAGAACCTAATTTTATTGCAGCCAAGCGCACAATTGTAGAACATCAAGATATCATGAAATGCATTCTTTCCCTCAACCAAGATGACGCCAAATACCACTGGGGAGCTAGGCGACCAATCTGGAGTGAACAAAGACCAAAGAACAAAGGTGTTTCTCTTATTTCCTTCACATTCCAATCTGCTGGTACAGTACGTATGGCCTTTAGCAGCAATGATAAATGTACGGCTGAGAAATATAAAAGCCCAAACAACTGGAAATGAGCCTCAGTCAAGTCGCCCCTAATATCTAGTGAAAACAATTCAAACCCTTATTGAATTCTTCCTCTGTAAGCACAAATATGACTTCTGAATAAAGTCATCCGACTAACAAGCTTCAACTAGTATCTCACAGTCTCAGTATGTTTGATTATGAAGAGGGAACATTCTCCAAAATCCAATGATTCGCAAAAACCCTTGTTTCACAAACCCCAATGTTCTCAGAGAGAAAATAAGACAAATTAGAATAATTCACAATGAAGTTCGATTTGCCTTGAGATGAAATATAAACCTTCTCTCAATAAGTCGACCCAAAAAAGCAAGTGAATGAGCATTAAAATTATTAATTAAATCGCCCTTTGAACTTAGGAGAAATTATTAAAATACAGCGTCCCTTTTTAATAAATGATTATTGAATAAATAAGTCATCAATAATCGTCCTTTTAATATAAAGTATTAATACTTTATATTATTCCATTGATATTTTAATATTTAATTAATTGACTTTATATTATAAAGTCACAACTTAAATATTTCTCCCAATATCATTAAATGCTTTGATATTCACTATCTGCTCACCAGACTGTCAAACTGGGTCGAAACTGAACTGACCAACTGAACCAGGTGCCCTGCCAGAAATAGAAACCCCTGTCTGCCTGACTTACTATAAATAGTAAGTATCTAAAAATCACTCTATAAGTGTCTGCCAAGGCCCACACCTGAATCAACTACTGGAGTAATGTTCCCAAACGCTGGATAACTGCCTCAAGTGATCCTCTAAACACATCTGTCAGCCTACGAGGATCTGAATGATAGGCTAACCCCTGAAACAACTATACTGCCTAGGAAGGGGACATTACAGACTCAAATGTATTGTGAAATATTTCTGAAATGTTTGAGTATGCTCTCAGACATGCATAACCTTCATGACGTTTGAACAGCAATCTACAACCTCAGCTCTCTATTAAAGGTTGGAAAATGCCATGGAAGCAAGTATATCAGATCACAAGATCTCAATAATAGTTTGGGCATTCTTCATGGAATCATCAACTACATATTGTAATCCATTCGACCAGGCTGCAACCTCTCTCAGATCAGCAATCAAACCAGGTTGCACTATTTCAAGGGTGAAATTTTCAGTGTTTACTTCAGAAAGGAAGAAGATTCAGGGTCTAGAATGTAGAGTTGTTCATGGAATTCCAAACAGCCAAATTCAATTGGTGAACTCAGTAATTAACAAGCAACTTAGGAAAACTGTGATTTTCCAATATCAAGCATACAATTCAGTACATGCAACAACTTAGGTTAGAACCATAGTTGCATTATATTGAAAAACTCCCAAGTCCCAGTAACTCCGAGTGATCACAACCAGCCACATTTGCCATGTTGTTTCCTGAGTTTTTTAACAAGTGTTTCTAATACTCTTTTATATATACCTATCTTTTTTTGGCTTATTTTTACACTTGGAGGCTAAAAAATAGAAAGCAATGGTAGACTAAACAAAAATATTTAAGCATCGGTGTATTTTAAAATTTCGTAAGTTTTACTTTGAATAGAATTTTTGTACAAATTAAATTTTAAGCCATATTAAATTAGACCCTAATAGGGGTTTAGTTAAAAAACATCTAGCTGCCCCTAAAATGGAGGGCCATATTCCATGACAAAATGTCCTACTATTTTAGGACTAGCTATTTAATTTTACATAAACCCTCTATTGGTGCACAAAGTTGTAGGCTCCCAAATCCCTAAAGTAAGTCCTTTTTCTAAGTGCCAAAGGTGTCAAACTCGGTGTAAAAAATCAATGACTTATGATCAGGCAAGGACAACAATGGACCAATCTACTAAGGTGGGTAAGCCCTTCTTCAGCTTTAGGCTCTCCTAGGGCAAGGGGAGTATTTCTTGGGGTACCATACTAAAGATAACTATAGATAATGGAAACCAACCCTAAAACAAACCATAATCATAGCATAGAACACTCTTATTTATCTGTCAGTAAGTGCCTGCATGCCGGTTTGATAATACAAAGGTTTTGCACCTTCATAAAGTAGATGAGCAACCACGTAAAGAGATTTAAGATGTGGCTTTGACAACCCCAATGATGTTATACACATCTAGACATGGAAGTAAAGGTAGTAAGAACAACACAATGTAAAAAGAAGACTAATTTTATGTTTTGAGTGTGTCGGTGAGATGGGAGGTTGAGCATAAAGAGCACAGGTGCCTTTATCCAACAGGGCAACAGAGTTTCAGGCTTTATGATCCAAAGGGAAACATCACATGAAACCCATTCTATGATACCTTAATCAAGTTAACAATAAGGACTATACCTCTAGTTTCCACACATAAGGTAAGCTCTATATATGCAAACAAACAACTGAAATTGTAGGACATCCAACTGAATCTATTTTAGTTATCCATAAGCATACCCACACATTCCTTCTGTTGTTTTGATAAGGTGCCCTACAAAAGCTTTGCAAGGAGTTTCACTACCTTCCAACTAACAAACTAGTCAAAATAACACTCAAACCAACAAATGTGATTAAGAAGACCAATAAGATATTCAGAAATGCATACAATGCTTAGGGAGACATTCAAAGAGATGTTGAATCTACACATTTAAAACATTCCTTATGGATTTACAATGAGATATCACACTCTTTGGGAGAAAACCTAGAGCATTACAATATAGAAATTGCCCTAACCTATTTCTGGGAAGAAACCCCAATGGTCTATATGATTTATAACCTCTTCTCTTCGTTTTCCACTCTGCAACTTCTTCTCCATCTCTTCAATGTTGAAAATCTGCAAATATATATCATTCAACAACGATGAGCAGATTTGGGGGAAGAACCACAATCTTTTCGAAATGCACAAATCACTCATGCCTGCTTGCATTATCTTCACACGACCAAGCGTATGGAACCATGCCTTTGACATCAACAACCCTATGTTTTCTAATAGAGACCATGCCCTTGAGGGACAAGTATCAAGGGCCATTCAAGAGGATTCCCAAGCATGATAACACCCATTTCCAAGTGATTAATGGCATTCTAGATCGTGCAAGGAAGTAAATAGCCTTTTCCTTAGTTGCTTGCAAAAATTCAATGAACTAGACATTATGACTTTGGCATGCAAGATAAGGTAAAATCCATGAAATTCGTGAGATAGACGATCTGGAACAAGTGTGAGGCTCATTGGGAACTAAATTCACCCACCACATTAATGAAAAACTAGAAATATCCATCATCCACCATTGAATTTGCAAGAAAATTCATGCCTTTGGGATGGACATTGGTATATGAATAGGGAAATGCTTATGGAGTAGTTGCAAGGTCAAATTTGATCATTAATGGCATCCTAGGAAGTTCAAGGGAGTGGTTGAGGCAAGCAGGGAAATGCAGGATTTCAATGCAAGTTGGGAGGTGAAAATGGGGAATGTGGGATTCCATTGCAAGACTGGACACGAGGATTGGACTTTTCAATGGAGGTTTGGAAGTCTGTCGAAATTTTGCAAGATAAGTAAAATAAGCCAAGGAAACACTATGGAAAAATGTGAGAGAAGAATGTAGAATTGGACATGGTAACTAGATGTCCAAGTTGAAAACTAGGTGTCTAAAGGTCAATTGAACTCCGCACAAGACGAAATGAGTTGTAAAAGGCATTGGGAACTTTTGTGGAGATTCAATGTGAAAGTAGACATCAGAAAAGGACATTTGAATGGAAGTTTTGAGGTCCACATTAAGTCTGCATGAAAGGTTTGGGGAGGAATGTGAGAATATGAGGAGGGACGAGAGGTGTGAAGGTGGGAAAGAATTCTACAAAAGAGACTAGGAATGATAGGAGGAAAACTTGTCGAATTGGAAAAGGAAAGTGGACATAGGGAAAAGGAAGAAGTTTGGACCCACTTTGAAAGTCTGCAATGATGATGTGGAAGATTTGCAAAGATGTAGGAAAGGAAGGGAGGTCAAAACCTAAGAACAAAGTTTGAATGTTCATCAAAATCCCACAAGTAGGGAGAAGCAAAGGAAAATTGTTGTACCCAAACCAAATTTTTGCTTCATTAAGGAATTTTGCTTAAAATAGTCTAAACCTTGTAAAAATGATGTCAAAACACAGTTTTTGGGCAAATCAAGTATGGGCTTTTAGTCAGTTTGATGTCAAGAAGATACTGGCAAAATTTGGAAAATTTGAAAATTAGGGTTTCTTGACCCCTATTTTTAGGTCAAAAACCCTAAAAATTGAAACTTGTTAGAATTGACTGAAAATTGTTTTGATTGGCTTATTTCACTTCAGTTACGGTTGGGTTGAAGGGGGCGAGATAGCAGTCACGAGGCTCCAGAATGCGTGGAAGTACGTGAAAAATTTTAGGGGTTTGGAATGCATTATGGAAGCCGTGTGTGTATATATATATATATATATATATATATATATATATACAAAAGAAAAATATCTGGAATTGAAACTAAATCCTAAGTTACCGGTTAAGGTTCAGGGCGGAGTCTTGAGTCTGGGGGAGCAGTGCATTAGATGCAATGAAAAAATTTAAGGGGTTTTGAATGCGTGTAAGATGCATTATTATTGTGTATATATATATATATATATATACAAAAAAAAAAAAGAGAAATATACAGAATTGTAAAACTAAATCATTTCATAGTATGATACTTGATCATTGATCAATGCCAAATGCCAAAGATAAATATTCACGATCATTGATCATTGATCGAGCAAGATTCATCATACATTTACCCTGGCAAACACATTCCCAGGTCTGAGATATTTATAAACTCATTGTATTACTTGTAACTGCTGTTCATTCTATTATCTGGTGTTATAAATCAATGTATTTGCTGCTACAAATAGACTGTGAGAAGTTGTAAAAGATTATAACCTTGTCTCAGATTGAGTACAGACTTTCTTCTATCTGCTGTTAATTTTCTGAGGATTAACTTCATACATCAGCTCTAAACAGAACACAGGAAGTTCTTGCAATAAGTCTGAATATGTATTTCTGAATATGCTTGGTAAACTCAGTCCAATATTGAGTAGTATGTTTCAGATTTGGGTTATCAGATTTACTGTTAGTATCTATGGAGTGGATAGTAATGTTGTAATGCTGATTATCTGTTGTACTATTATCTACTGCAAATTTTTGAGGTTGCTGTCAATTCTGGTCGTTGTATGTAATGTATCTGCTGCAAATATAAGCTCAGTTTGTATTGTTGTGGTCTGGCATAGTTTTGGAATACTGTGATCTGCTCTTTGTTGGTTATTCTGAGTATGTACAGGTCTGATATTAATTTTTGAGTAGTTATCTATTGTGTATCAATCATATTTGAAAGTTGGAATGGCTTAGTATTGATTCCCAGATTTGCCTCTGCATTACACATTGAGTTATCACAATGGAAATCATCACTATGAAATGATCAATGATCAAGTATCATACTATGAAATGATCAATGCTGTTTTAGGGTTAGGAGGAAAAAAAAAAATTTAAAAATGTTTTTTAATCAAGTTTGGGCCCACTTTTTTTGACTTGGCCCATGGGTTCGCTCGGGTTCACCTAGGTTTGCTCGGGTTCGTGCTAGGTGCGCATAGGGTGCGTGCCCAACACTGTGGGTTCGCACGGGTGCGCGGGTTCGCACGCCTTGGTGAACCCACAGTGTTGGGAACGCACCCAGCACATACCCGAACCTGGTGCATACCCAATCTAGGTTCGGGGCCTGCAGGTACGAACCCTACATCATAGGTTTCAAGTTGTCAGTGAATCCAATGGTTTCAAAGCTTAGAGCTACATTAGAATGATAGGATATTGATGTGTCAAGTTGCTATGTTTGGCTATGACTATTTGTAGTAGTTGTTGTTCTAGAGGTTCTATTTCTAGGAGGAAAATTAATGCCTATTTTTTAGGTCCCTTAGTTTTTTTCAATTCTTTCTCTGGGATTAGTTTTCCTTTAAAGTACTTTCTTATTTTTTGGACGCTTTTAAGTGTTTATGTTTTAAATATTGATTTTTGAGATCAAATAATGATTATCCAAGTCCCAAGTACTTTAAGCACAAGATATTTTTAATGATAGTTGACACTATGCTTATGTCACTAAAATATCATTTTATCTATTATTATGTTTGTAACTTCACTTATTAAATTGAAGTTGAATGATAGTATCAAGCTTTGTATTGGTGTCATTTGTTTGTTTAAGTGGTAGTTTTATATGCAACTTAACTATTTAGTTTTTGAAATCATATGCTGTCCAATATTGAAGTTGTGATTCCTTCCAAAAAAAATTTGCATCATATTTTTGGTCTCTATTTAACCAGTAGAAAGATGTAGTTGTGTATGTGATTAAATTAGTTGCTTTCTCTCAAAATCTGAGACATCTCACTTGTGAGGCAAGAGCTATTACCAACCCTTGTGCTTGTATCTGAGACATAAAATAAGTACTTAGTGTTTTTAATTATATAAAACCCCTTGTAAAATATTGCATACTGTAAATAACTATATATTCTGTCTCTAACTTAGTTTGTTTAGTTTAAATCTTAGAGAGCTTCTCCTTATAATTTGGAAAGAGATTTTGCCTCACATATTGTTCCAGTTTGAGCTGTCTTGAAAGAAATAAATTTAAATGCTAACAAAATTGAGAGCTCTTCCATGATTCTCTAGGTGGTGCTACATGGTTGTTCTTAGTTGGTGAGACAAATTTATCTAATTAATTTGTTAATGAATTAGACCTCAACCTACTAGCTAACTATGTGGAGGTTCCCCTTCACAATTAGCTTCTTAGAGGGACTATGGCCATCTTGACCATGAAGTATGAGGCAATAATAGGTATGTGATGCCATTAGATGTTTTGGGCTACACATACACTACATTGATGCAACCGACAAAATTTTCTCCCTGGTCTGAAAGGTTTAAGTAATCTTGCCAATTTTGCATTGCGATGGAGATAGACCAAATATATTTAATGAGTACTTTCAAACCCACTTGTCTTCCTTTTCTCACGTTGTTGGTTGTGATAATGATTAGGCTGTGGATTAGCCCAAAGCAGTTTTCCTTTCAATTACATGCCTACAATTTTGTCATATATGATTTTTGGTGCATATGTATCCTCAAATATGGATAAGGAGCTTACAAAATATAAAATTGCATGTGCTCCTAAATACTTAAGGCATTATTGAATACTCTCCTTATAGGAAAAGCAAGGTTTACCTTTACTATAATTGCATTGTCATGATTTTCTAGTGGTTATATAATCCACTCAACGTGTATGAAAGTCAAACTGCATTTGACTCAAAATCATAGAAAACTTTTACATTGATGTCATGTAGCAGGTTTATTGTAATTACCAATGCTATCCTACAAGAATTTCCTATATGCATTCCAAATACACTTTGTTGATTAGGAGATAGAAAATTAATTAAGTTGCTAGTTCTAGTATGAGGACAGGTACGGGCTGGGGTACATCAATACGGCATTATTTTTTTCTCAAGTAGGATATAGGTTCATATAAATATTAAATATATAGTTTGCAGACTGCTGACTCAAGCGGACAGCCAAGGACTCTGAGTCCATGGCCAGGCTGAGTTTCCACTCGGCCATCGACTGAGTTGAGTTCAAGAGAGTCCCTCGGGTCGGAGACTCCTCGGAGTCTAACCTCGTGGTTCCCAGTCCCCGAGGTCGTGACTGGAGTCCCAACCCGTGACCTCCCCGTGCATGGGAGCCGTGGGTTAAAGAGTCTTTGAAGCCAATTCCCCGTCCTTGAACCAGGGACCCTCACATGTGTGCCTGTAGCCAAAGGGTTAAAAACCCATGTTCTTTTTTTACTTTTTCTTTCATTTTAACACTCAAGTTTGTGAAATATAGGTCTGCAAATTGAATTGGGGTTGAAAGAAGCCAAGATTATATGTAAACATTTATAATCTTATGATGCTGTTATACATTGAAACTATGAGTATTTGATGACTATGAATGATTAAATTTAAATTATTGAGTGTTTGATGGTCATAATTCATATGACATGTGTAATCTTTGAATTATGAGTGTTTGATAATCAAATAGCCTTTGCGTTCTCTAAATGCATTAATTTGTTCCTTTGTTTTTCCTCAGAAACCACGGCTTTTTTCGCTTGAAGTCCTAGTCGAAGCCTTTTTCCCAAGTCGCCGCATCCCAAGTCCGAAGCCGGTGTTTTAATGTCAGAGTCCATGGCGAATTCCAGTTTGCAAACTTATTGTAAAATATATATATAATTATAAAATATTGATACTCATAATTTGCCCTATAAACAAAATAATATTAATATAATTCATAATTTGCAAAAAAGAAGACTCATAAATTCATAATTTAGTGACTTGTCAACTGTTAATATACAATGAAAATTACATTCAATAGTCAATGATCTCCATATTGCACTTCATCAAGAGCATCAAAGTCAACATTTGGTTCAGTTTCATTCAAGGTTACACGGGGACGCGTCCCCTGCCCCAAAACCCCCTGTCCCCATCCCCTGCCATCCCGGGGACGAGGGGACGCAAAGGGGACATCCCCCTGCCATCCCCGAAAATGCAAAATCCATCGGAAACGCCAGGAAACGTTTCCTTCACTTTGGGGATGTTTCCCCGTCCCCGATACGGATTAGGGACGGATTGGGGACGCTTCTGTACCGCACAGCTAGCTGCCCCCGCCAGGCTGTGCTATTAAAAACTATTTTTAAAGGGCTTGCCCTTCGCTAAGCAGCTCCACCAACTCGCTTAATGTTTTAATTGTTTCAGCTAAAGTCTGAAAAGACTAAATGTAAATCTTTTTAGTTCCTAATTTTGCCGAGATTATAAAATTCCCAAATAGTTCAAGTCTTTGATATTCATAAGCAGTCTCTAATGAGGCTAATTTCATAGGACTGTTGTGTTTAATATTTTGATTTTCATGTTTTAAACTTTTGAGACTTTCTGATACATGTTTGAGACATTGGATATATTGATACCATGGTTTTATTGATACGATACCAGTATAAATTTTATAATGCTTTTAATGACATTTCTGCTGTTGGTAGTACTACCGCAATTCTACTTACATATTGATATTGTTGTTAGTCAATTATTAATTCTCTCTATTGACATATCTATCTCTCTTTCCCTCTCTCTCTCTCTCTCTAATATATTAATAAATTTTGAAAAAATCATATATATATATATATATATGTATTTTGTATGTCGCCGTCCCCTGTCGTCCCCTAAAAATTGCCCCTTAGGAAACGTCTCGGAAACGCGTCCCCTGCCATCCCCCCGTCCCCATCCCCGACAGGCTATGGAACATAGGTTTCATTTGAACCACAATGAGTTAAGTGCCACTTCCACTTGTCATGCCATATATAGATGCAACCTCATCTAAAGAGATATTTGGTAAGTTGTGCAACAGTAATGTCTAAGTTAGCACACTCAAGAGTTAGATCCCAATTCCTCATCTCAAGTTTCTTATGTAACAAAAGATCTCAATAACTAGTGGGCATCTAGAGTGGAGATCCCAATGGCGTTAAGGGGCAGTGCTCCTTGTAGGGGTCCTGGGGCAACACCCCTAGCAGTTTTGAGAGGTACCAAGCCCAAATTAAGGCCTTTGAAATCACACAAATATGAGTACAAAGAGGGTTCCAGAAAAACTTGGTGACTAAAGAAAATACAAAAATGACTAGAAAATTTGAGGCATGGATTTGTATATACAGATTTTCTATGACTGATGTTAAGTCTGCAGGTGAGTTAACATCAATATGGATTCAGTTGATGTCAATAGGACGAAAAATAGAGAAAAAACAACTGAAATGGTCATTTTATGGTGCTTTTACCAGATGAGTTACATATGTCATGAGTAAGCTTTTCATAAACACTTTCACACAGAAAAACTATCATGAGGTTCTGGGTTTAGAACCAAAACTAAAAAGGGAATGAACTTAGGTAGGATGACAGAATGTTGAGCAACCCTATAGCAAATGCTCTCTAATAATACATAGCAAAGTTAAAGTTCAAAAGTTACCAATTTCATTTTTATTCTAATAGCACAAAACCACAAAAATGTCTGAGCGGCAAAGTACCATCTTGTATATTACAACATAGGCAAAGTTGTAAATCTATGTAGCCGGGTTCACCTCCTGCAAGGCCGGACCCGAGTTTGGTTCGTGCCAAATCCAGGTCCTAGTTCAGTTCCTTTGTGGGTTCGCACTTTCCCACGTGTGTGCATGAGTTGTAATTAGATCAGAAGTCGGGCTATGATAATGTCACTGAGAATGAGGACCACATGGTAATGGATGATGATAATGTGGCTTTGATGGAGGAGGATCCAATCCAACCACCACAAGCGATCACAGCATGTAATAATGTAGTAAATGAAATCAAAAGTGATGGATTGCAGTGGCAGCATTGTATGACTCCTCAGTCGCCACTCAACCCATAGGTGATGTGGTCATATTAACGACTCTTTGAACTTGAAGCTTCTTTCCATGATGAAAGGTATGGTACTTAAGACTAGTCCTAAATGGAGAGGTTGAAAAGGTTGAAATTTTTCCATATAGAAAGTGGAGGAGGCAACAGTGATGGATTTGGAGGCTGAGTTCTTGTTTATACTATGGTGGATTTGGGTTCATTCTGAGCTATATGCATATATTTTTCAAACAGTGACCTCTAAGGGCAAATCCTCCATGTCTTTGATGCTCATCGCTGAAGCATATTTTCTGTGATTACTGTTAAGACATGTAGTTCTTTTGCTCTCTGTTTTTGCTTCAAGATATTCTATCTGTATCTTGGTCTCAAGAGCCCCTCGAGGATTATCTAATATATTAAAGTAAATGCTTTCCTCCAATGGATATTTTAAATGACATTCAAGTTTATGGTGGTTTTATTGTTATATGATGCTATGTGATATTCTAATCATAATTCATGCTTCTAGGCTATATATATATTAACATGTTTTTTGTACGAATGAACCCAAACCCCCCAAAAAAATTTAGCTGAACCCACGAACCGAACTCCCAAACCCGAATCCGAACTCGAACCAGTACCAACTTAGTTGTAGATGAATTATGGATACCAATATTGTTTTTCACAAATTTGATAATTTAAGCTCAAAAGAAAAGTGAATGCCTTTGTCAATTCAAGGACGACCAACTATTAGGCAACTCTTGGGAGCCTCAATCCTACTTTAGGTTAGGCTATCTTTCTCTTGCACTTTGTCTCCTCATCCAAGTAATTTTTTTTGCCCATAGTCATATTCCAAAATCCAATAACTGCTAAAGCAGTTTTGGCCTGTTATAATATTATCGAGCATTTACATTAACTTGAAGATTTGGAACAACTGGCAGAATAATGTAAAATTTTACTTTGTACCAAAATATTCACACAGGTGGATATATATTCATTTAATAAAAAAGGAAAAACAAATTTTCTATCCTATCATAATTGTGCTGTCATGATTTGCTTGTGGTTGTGTTTACTCAAATCAAATACTTTATTACTGTTGCTGGATGGATGCTCCTAGTATGGAATTCTTACAAGATAGTGAAGACTGTATGTTATTTACCAGCTTAGAAAATGATATGACACACTCCCAAGGCTTACTTTTGTAAGGAAAATATCTGAAACAGAGTTGAAAGGTAAATTATGGAGCAGAACAGAGACGGAAATTGTCTGAATGATACGAGCACACAGGAGGCTGATGTCATAATGAAAAACATGCAATAGTGATATGACTTGTACCCATCCAAAAAAATCTAACCAGTTCAAGTCAGTCCAAAATTATGACTGTATAGATGGGGTATTCAGGACGTTTGCAGCTGAAACTATCTTACATAAAACAAAATAGTAGAGTCCACAGGAGCAAAAGAAGCTGAAGCATCTGGAATTCGGATGTTTCGGATTTTGGAGAATCTTGGGCTTCTCTTCAAGTGTTCTTATAATTCTTGTTGAATAATACCCCCAAAGCCCCATTGTAAGGGGGTTGCATTTAGTTGAACTGCACTTGTGTTGCTTCAGCCTAGGAGTCTTAGAGGAGTTGAAGAGTAACTAGGAAGTGTTGTGGGCATTATTAGAGCTTGTATAGGTGTATGGACATGACGATGTAAAAGATATCCATGAAAGCTTCAAGAAATCAATAAGCATTTGTTATAGTAAAAGGAGATTGTGATATGAAGAGGAGATCTAAACTAAATGTATAGTTATACAGAAATCAAACCCAGAAAACACTTACAGAAGATTATTTTTTCCCTTTGTATTATCTTTATGCAAACACATACATTCAACTGGAGATCACTAATCTATTACAATTTACTGGACACACTCAGCATGCACATCTAACCCCCTCTATGCTCCTAGACCCTTTGTAACATGCTAAACTGAGCGTCTATTGATCTTGAACACTTTACACAACCCCGCTGTCTCCCTGCACCACTTACTGTTTCTTGAGAGTTTTCATCTCCAAGAGAACAAGACGATATGCCTGAGGTTTTCATCCCAAGCACCAAAGCTGTAGCAGCTTGCCTTCCCAAAACTGAGTTTTTATTTTTAATTTTCAAAAAGTGTCCTCTTTACCCCTTAGCTCTTCCTTATAGTCCCTTTTTCTTGCAATCCTCAATCGTAAGTGGTTAACTAGGCTGTCTTCTCCCTCAATCACAGGTGGTTAACTAGCCAGTCTGCTCCCTCAATTGCAGGTAGTTAACTGGCCAGAACAAAGGATTTTTAACTGGATAGCCTTAAGGGGTCGAACTCTCACTGCAGACTCATTTGTTTATTCAACTGACAGACACAGCTGCATTATTCCCAGTTCAACTGCCTTATTCCAACTGAAAGACACAAAAAACTATAGTTGCCTTAGCTATTATTCAGCCCTATGCTTCTACTGATAGGACACTTACTTCCTATATAACTGCTGACAGAGCACTCACTCAGTGCTTCAGAATGCAGATCAAAAGAATGGGGACATTACAAGTTTTCTCCCTATATGGGTTTCTCTGGTCAAAGCTCTGTTTGCACTCTATTTTCTGTGTATTCTTGCTTTCATCTTACTGATATGTTCTTCCTTTATGTTTAAGTGTTCTTGAAAATATAATTCTGAAGACATAGGGACTGTTATTCTGTGATTTGCCTAAGGAACAAAAACTATTTCAATCTAAGAATATGGTATTTAAGTAAGCTTTGTATTAATAAATTATGTAGTGAAATATTTACACTAATTATGGATAAGGCAAGGTTAAATGCAACTCCTTGGTGAATTTGATGAAAGAGATACTCTTTGGTCATAACATCTACGCCGAAGGGCACCCTGCAAGGGTATATTAACCAATATTACCAGTTCTCTGCCTACAAGCCCTTTATTCGGGTCCAGTTTGAACCCAGTTCGGAATTCCAGGTCATTCAGCCTGGGATTCCATTCGGCCTGGGACTCCGTCAGGGTATTGTTATTTGACTGTGGTCATCCAAAGCAAATCTGGCAGAACTTGTGAAAACGCAAAACAAACCCGTGGGATTTTGACGATTCTTTTTGTCCTCATTTTAATTTGACTGAAAATAGTGGAAAACACAAAAACTGGGCTGGTTTGCTCTGCAATTGGGCGAATCCAGGAAGAAAGTCATCACTTTTCATGAAAAAATTGAATAAATAACCCCTGTAACTCCCCAATACTAACACTATTTCTCTGTTAATGCGGGGGATTACAAATGTTGCAGGCGTTATTATTTTCGGTGTTCACCCTCACACTGAAGTTGTTATCTTTTCTAGTGCAGGTTTTATTCCCTGCTCCCTACCACGATCATGTACTTTTCTGCCCCCAGAGACCTGAATTTTCGTTCACTCCTTTTCTTCTTTGACCCAATTTTTTAAATTTTTGTTTCAAGTGTTCCAATTTTTTTAAATTAAAAAGTTTATAATAGTACAATTAAATTTAAATTTTAGATATTCCTTCCAATTGAAGAATTATATATTCTATCATGTTAAAGCGTATTTAAATTTTGTTATATTACTCAACTTTAAAAAGGGGAACAACTATCAACTTCTTGCGTCTTGCTGTAAACAATATAAATCTTTTGAGATCCATATGGATATCACGATGTTCATAGCAATCTACATGAATTTTCTGAGAAATAATGTATGATAGACTATAGAGTAATGCAATGAAAGTTTTATGTTAGAGCATGCAAAGAAAAGATATTTTAACAATGTCTAACAACAAATTAGTTGTCAGAAAGAAAGTTATGGTTCAACTATTTCTAAAACTTGTTACCTTGAACCTGGAATATAAACACTGCGAAATGCTTCAAGTACGATAAGGACTCGTTGTTTCACTAAATGGAAAATGTGATTTCCCTCTGCATAACTGCTTCCAAATGCTGTACGTGAAATAATATCTGATGTAAGAACAGAAAATTCACTTACAACATCAATTTCATTGGCACCTGAAGATACCAATTTAGTCCACTCTCTCAACATATCACTGGTAGCTTCTACAAATGAGGGAATCATGCCCTGCTATAGCAGATATATTATAAAAGTTAACACAGGGTGCGATTTCATTGTATACACAAAGCATAAAGAATAGCAGAACCATCTTATCCTTGTAAGAGTCAACAAGTATAAAATGAAAAGCAATCTTTTTAAGACAAAAAAATTGAAAGTCTATAATATTAGTCTGGAGTTTCAGGATTTGACTGTGTAAGTATTTTTCCATCAATGTTTCGGATCATACTTAAAGATTCATCATGAGGATGAAGATAGTCAAAAAAGAAAAAAGAATAGATCATGCTCTGAATCATCATGAGGATGAAGATTATCAAAGAAGCAAAAAGAATGGATCATGGATTATTTTTCTCTTCTTTGGCTATCTTTGTCCTCATAATGGATCATGGAGTATGATCTGAAATGTCAATGAAAAAATACTTACACGGACAAATCCAAAAACTCCAAACTAACTGTTAAAGACATTTACTGTTACAACTGAAAATCTGAATAGACAAATCCTTGGAACATAAGGGAAAAGCAAGTTTAAGGTGCGT
>VDFB02369713.1:0-43781 GCA_007258455.2 Sequoia sempervirens | reverse complement strand
TATTTTTTAGAGCTTGTAGAGGAGGGGGACCCACCAAACCAAGGCTCCAGGTCACGAAGAACCGAGAGCAGAAGGCTGCCCTAATCTACCTCAACTGCACAGGTGTTTTAGTTCAAGGATAGAGAATGAAGAGCACTCTCAAGTGCTTTTTTCACTCTACTGACCCAAGATTTTTGATGGGGCTAAACGAGTAGGCTTCTGGAACTTGAGCTATACCTTAGACAACTATGTTCTAGAGGATAGAGCATAGGTTAGGGACGACAATGTGATGCATTGGCGTCTTACTAGGGCGCTAGAGTCCGTATGGATAGAAAGTATAAAAGTACATAAGAATACCAAAAATCTACTAACAACTTAGCAAATAAAGTTTAACATGTTGACTAAAGTAATAACTAACAAAATAACTAAAATAACTAGAAAGATGGTATAGAAGATGACAAGAATGAAGGAGATGAAGAATAACTCACGAGGAGTCCAATTCGCTAGCAAGTTCCACACGAACGCATACCTACACACAGTCGAGAGAGGAAAAATGTTGGGGATGTATAGAGGCTTGCCACACTCAAACCCCCGCTTTGGTGTTTCCACCTCCATGGACAGCCAGATAGAGCAATAGATAGAAATATGATAAAGAAAATAATGCTGGAATGGAAATGGAACCGAATACTACAAGAGACACAAAGCTACACAATTAAAAAAAAAACTAAACAAAAGTTTTACCACCCTTGACCAAAGGCACTCAAGGCCAATGAGAGAGGAATGCAAGCCAACAATAATGGTAGAGTCGATGTAGCCGTAACAATGCCGAAAGAAGCCTCACTAGGCACCAAGCTGCAGCTTCTATGGTAGATGTGTAGGATGTTGCCATGTTGGAAGTGTGAAGCTAGTGGTGCAAGAAGTAGCTCAAATGTATGAAGATGATAAAAAATGGTGTGTAGAAGCTCAAAAACTTTCAAGAAGATGGATTGAATGAGAAAGATAGCCATTTGAAGATGAAAATGGAGGGAAAGAGCCGTTCAAAGGTTGGTAGGAAGGTGCAGGGGTGTTACGTTCGTCGCCAAAGGAGAACGTAATCCCTCTACAGATTATAGAGGTAGGAATCCTGTTAGGATGACAACACACCACGTAGATGTCTGTGCGTCGTGCACATCCCCAACAAAAATTCCCCCACCGACACTAAAAACAAGCACCGAGTGGATGGGGGGCAGAATGAGGACGCGAAATTGCTTGGTTGGATTTGATTTTTCTAAGGTGGAGGATGTAAAAGGGGAATTTTTGAGAGGGGCTGAAAATTCGCTCCTATATAGAGCTTAATTATACCTCATTAATTTCTATTATTCTCAAAGTTGCTCTGTTTTGATTTGCATTATAAAATTGTTGTCAGGGTTGATTTTTCTTAGGATTTCCTATATAATGAGTAGGTAAATTTGGTTGGTTTACCTAATCATTTGTATTCTATTGTGGTTTTTATGAAGGTCCAAGAAATAAGGCTTATTTCTAGTTCATATATCTTCCTTTTTCTTGATTTTGTTGAGGCATCTAAGGCTACTAATATTGATTCATAGTTTGAATTAGCCATGGAGAAGTGGGCCATGAAGGATTCATGAATTCAGAATAGGCCCATAGAGGTCCCTATTGAGGTTTTTTCATGTGGTTGTGGTGCATTCCATGGTCCTACCCACTGATAACATCTAGCTAGAGAGAAACCTTAACCAAAATTATCTAAGATATTGGTCAAAACCAAAGTAAGGTTGTCTTTGGCCTATAAAATTTAATTATTTATCAACCTAGGATATCTTTTTTTTTTAAATTTTGGTAGTAGGTTGCAGTCATTTATAGGGTGATTTTTCTCACAAGTTCCATATAATTATATTTGGTTTAAGGGACACTCTCTAAGCGGGTGTTTATCTCTACATTTAATATAATAAATAGATAATAGATCTATAGGTTTCTTGATATATCGTAGTATATTGAATGTGATATTTAGGTGGAGAAATATATTAATTTTTTCATATTTACCAGCTCTTTCATTACCTTAGTGGTACCACGACTAATTTTCCCTTGCTTAATCTTCCTAATTTTGACCCTCATATGAGAGTAATTTCTATTGATTTCTATGATATCATCAAAGTTTTTATTTTTCCCTTTTCCCATAAGGTTTAGAGATTTGTGAACTTATTCATAAATTCCTCTTAGGAAAATAATTTTACTTATTTCCTCATCTAAATTTTTGCCACACCTTTTATAGATGAAGCAGTTAATGTAGTCCTCTAAGTTCTCATCTTCTAGTTATTTCATAGTGAAGAGTTCATCTTTCATATTAATGTAGTCCTCTAAGTTCTCATCTTCTAGTTATTTCATAGTGAAGAGTTCATCTTTCATATCTTTGGTCCTACAATAGTTTAGATATTTGTTTTAAATTTTTTTCTATCTCATCCCATATGTGGTTGGAGTTGGTTTTCAACCTCATAAACTAGTATAAAGTTGACCCCCTCAATGTGGAGGGAAATAGTTTCAATTTTTTATTATTAATTTCATAATCATAATTTTAACACAAGATTTTCAATTCAAACAAAAAATGGTTAGGATATTTGGATGCCTTTCCTTTAAAAATTGGTAGGATAGAAGGGCAAATATTTTTCATAGGGGGTTCATTTTTATTTAGAGTTAGAGAGATTGGATAGGAAAAGGTCTAATTGTTGGTAACTTCTTGTTCATCACGTATAATGTTGGCTCTGTTTTCATAATGCAGGTTCTCTTAGAAGTGGTGTAAACTTATCTATTTAATTGATGTGGTGAATTAATTAATGTTTAAACCTTATTTGAGTGCATAGCCTTTGGATGTGTTTAGGTGACAACTCTAGAGGTGCATGTCCTATTATTTTAAACTTATTAATGGTCTCCTCCCATGTTTCTCCTATAGCTTCAATTGGGGGTTCTTCATAAAATGACCTAAAGAATTCCTAGGTCTATTTATAAATCGTAAGAATCTTATAATTGTAAGTACTTAGGTTTAGTTGACCATATTAACATGTAGAAATTTTAAATTTTGATAAATCCTCAATAATGATACTAAAAATAATGAGGGCATTGTAGTATTTTCAATTAATCACCATTTAATTTTTTATCTATTTAGATGGTTTCCAAGAGAAATTTGTAATATGATCCTAAGTTATGAGAATAGCAAGCTTCTCCTAACTAATTCTAACTCATCCTATGACTGCTAAACTAGAATTACACCTATTCTATTAACGCTTTAATTAAACATACTTTTCTCTAAAGTAAATATGCTAAAATTGAATGCACTCTACTAGAAAGTAAATATACTAAAATTAAACACACTCTACTAGAAAATAAGAAAAAAATAAATAGACTTTGTTTGAAATGGAAAACACTATTTTCCCAACTAAATGGAAATGTTGAAAGAGACATTTTTCTATATTTAAATACTCAAGAAGATGACTGGAGGTCTTTAAGATATAGATGAATATATGTACATACAAGAAATTATTCAAACAAATAATAAAAAGAATTAATTAAAATAAACTCAAGATATTTTCCTTTTAGAATGGGCCCTACTCCCCTTCAAAATTGATCTTCTACTCTTTAGATGATGTCAAGATTGCTTTCTTCTATTCCAAAATGGTGAAAAATAGGCTCTTATATGTTATCTAGTTACTTCTTATTTCAACTCTCTAACTAAACTATGCTAAATTATTTAGTAGATCCCTTTTCTAGCTTTTCTACAAACATCAAAGGGACAAACTAAAAATGTAACACTTTTAGTTATTTCTTCTTCGAGTGGTCAATTTCATTAAAATAATATGAAAGCACTAAAAATTGACTTAGACTTCACAAAACATGCACCAAATTTTTTAGGACAAATATTGCAAGTTGATAATTATTATTCCAAATATTTTGAAGCTGAATGACCAAGTCTATAGTTGACTATGTTCAATCTCTCAATCTATATTCTTCTACTCTGTACAAGCCCTATACTTGTTGCATAAAGATAGAGATATATAATTATTTAGGCCTGTTTATATTAGGAAGAAATAAGTAAAGAAATGCATCGTATATTCTATTTTGTAATAGTCTTAAAGACATTAGTTTACAATAAGTTTATCATAATAATTTTTTTAATAGGAAAGTGTGTAATGTCTTAAGACATTATTTTTGTCTCATCATTCTATCTTTTATATTTGAATATGTTTATAAGGATATAAATATTTAGAAATATTTTAGGGGAAGTTGAATTGTGAGGATCAAACTTTCTTCAATCTTCTTAGTGAACGAACTTAGATAAGTTAGGAGAGAACAAATAAGCATTAATCTAGACTATATACAAAATTTGATTTTAATGTAGATGTGTCTATTTTAAGCTCTAAATCAAAGTGTTTCTAGGGTGATTTCTCATTAGTTGCTCCCTTTGAATTAATTTAACATTAAATTTTAAATTAAAAAAGGTGGGAGTTTACAATTTTAAATCGTATTTTTTTTAGTTTTGGACTCAATTTTGAGTAGCTTGGGATTGAACTCAAGCACCACGTGATTAACTTGGTGCAAATAATGATTTTTTTTGGGGTCTAGAATAATTGTATAGAAATTTGAGCTAATAGTGATATGATGTGATGTGTGGAAAGAGATGTACATAAAATTGAGATAAATCAAATGTATAAAAGTATGAATATAGATAGAGATTGAGAAAAAGACCCAAAAAATAACACAAGAGTGTGCCACTTACTGATATATCATTATATTAAATTATTTCATAAAAAATAGACCCAAAATTAAATAAAAATTAGCACGGATATACAAGTTTCACCATTACAACTTGAAAACCAACCATCAATAATATTTGTATCCTTATTTTTTTTTAGACTGAAGTAATTGGGTAGCCCCCTTATAAACTACAGTGCACTTGGTAAACTTTTTTCACGTGATCAGTGACGTTGGTGCAACATGCCCTCTGATACCATAGATTTGAGGGGAGACTAGACCTCGTGACCTTTTGCCTAAAACAAGATACTTTTAGCCAATCGAACTAAGCCCCCGCCCCATTTTTATCCTTATTTAAAACAAAACAAAAATAACTGATTTTTTAAAGATGGAAACATAATTTAATATTATATGCTCTATTTGGAATGATTAAGTTGCACAACAAAGTTAGATTTTTGTTTCTAACAAATGTTTATTAATAAATTATACCCCAAATCCCATCCGCACATGGACTCACATCCCTCTAAAATTAAGCTCAATGCTTAATTGCTTTTCGAAGAAATGGGTAGTTTGCACATGGAGTCATAATGGGTATTACTTTCTTGAAAGTATTCCAACTGTCATAACAACTATTTAAAAAAGGATTTGAATCTTTTGCTTGGAATAGTCATAGAAGTTCCTATTAACTTAGTAATTTGAATAAGATCACCAAATACTCTTGTATTAAAACAAAATATTATATATGTTAAATAATCTAGAATACTAAAGAAGTAAGAGGGTACTTACATTCCATTCTTTGGCATGTGTTCCCATGAGATAATAAGGGGTTTGCATAAAGTAATGAAGGTTGCACATTAAAATAATAATTCTAATCATTTTAGAACAAGGAGACTTTAGAATGATAGTTGTCATCAACTTAATTTGTAATTCAATAAATAATATTTTGTTCTTTTCAAAGTCTTGGTAAATACTAAGAAAAAGAATGCACATGGGTTCTTATCTTTATTATAATAATGTTAAATATTTACATGTTTAGTGGGATCACATGCAATGAGAGCATGTTTTCACTTGTATAATTGGGTTTAATGTTATTTATTTTTTATATGGCACTAAGACAATCATATCAAGTTATTAATTAAAATCTATTTTAATGAGTTAGATTTTGTTTGGACTACTCACAAGTCTTCTTCAATATAAATTGACCAAATTGTCTTTACATGTGAATTGGTTAGGTAAAGATGTGCAATTATTGATTATAAAATAGTAGCCTTATGATGTATGTCTTTTGTAATCACATTTTTAGGGTTAGCTTGGGCTTATCAATTACGTTAAATGAAACAATGAATAAAAAAGGGATTGACATGTGTATCTCTCTCAGATTGACATGTGTATCTCTAAACTTAGAAAGGCTAAGTTTGAGAAAATTGATCTTTTCACCTTTTTAATATTTTAGTTATTCTTTAAGTCACTTGTAAGTTAGCTTTTGTATCATGCATTGTAAAAGGATTTTATTTTTTAATGATTATGGTGTTATGTTTAGAGTATTTTTTAAAAAGATTTTAATAGAATAGAATGAATATAAAAGAGTTAATTTGCAGAGGAGAACTTTGTATTGTTATTCATTTAATAGAATTTTGAGTTGGTGTTTGGGATGTATGATTTTAATATATAATTTGAGATTTTTCAATGTATTTATTTATTCAAGATCAAATAAAAAAATTTATGTCAAATTTGTACTCAATTTTTTCTTTAATTGATTTGTAGCATCTTATTAATTTTAGAGATGGTTGCAATTATAATTTTATCTCATGGATAGGATTGTTGGCGCAATTGTGTCTCCAACTTCTAAAATTTGAATTCCTATATTCTAAGGCCATCAATTTTCAGATTTGCTTGCTACCTATTGGTGTGAGCATCAAAACTTTAAGTTATGCCTCTAGATTATGCATTTAAAGACATCATCCTAGGGAACTTACAAGTTAAGAAATATGATTGAATAACATTCATAAAGTGTAAAAGATCATTTGTGCTCTTGTAGATAATCAAGTACCAATCATCCTCTATATGCATCAACAATAATCAATCTCTCAATCAACAAATGATATATTATAAAATAAAAATCCAAACACTTGCACACCCATTTTCTAGTCTTTATCTATTTTTATTAGTCTTCTACCTCTTTTAGACTTCAAATAAGGGACACTATTTCTAACCTCCATCTCTTCCCTTTTTTAATAAGGGTTACTTTGCATTCCCATCACTATTGTATTTATTTAGAGTTTATCATTGTAGTTTATTTTGATTAATACAATGAAATGAAATGTAGCTTGTTAGGTGAATACACATAGTAATAGGAATTTAAGTCATTTTTCTTTCTAAATTATGAGAATTTTAAATATACTCTAGATAGTTTTTCAATGATGATTAATAGAAAAATCTCTCCTCTCGTAAATTAAACATGTTGCACAAATGCATTATCATGTCCACCCATACACACATGTATGAAAAGATATAAATATAGTACAATGATTTGTTTTGTTTTCTTCTAAAAGCTATAATTAATAGGATTACACAACTTCCCAATGAAAGAATGTGCAAATGCCATTATTGTATATGAGACAAAAGAGGCACAACACACAAAACAAAGACAATCAACATGGAAATAATATGGTAAGAAACCAATCACTACATCCTAGATGAAATGGAGGCAACAAATATGGTGATGATCTCACCATGCACGATGTCAACAAGTCAAAATAAAATAACATCAAGGATGGTATTTTCTTCTAAGATAATTGTAGGTGGTGATTGAGACATTTCGTATCCCAATAGTTACTTGTAGAGATTAAACCTACTATTTATGAAAAGACATAAATATAGTGTAATAATTTTTTTTGTTTTTGTCTAAAAGCTATAATTAATAGGATAACACACTTCCCAATGAAATAATGTGCACACACCATTATTGTATGCGAGACAAAAGAGACACAACACATAAAAGAAAGACAATCAACTTGGAAATAGTGTGGTAAGAGACCAATCACTACATCCTAGATGAAATGGAGGCAACAAATATGGCGACGATGGCACCATGCATGATGTCACAAAGTCAAAGTAAAATAACATCAAGGATGATATTTTCTTCTAAGATATTTCTAGGTGGTGATTGGGACATTTCGTAGCCCAATAGTTACTTGTGGAGATTAAACCTACTATTAGTTGATACCTAAATTTAATTTATAAGGTTTAACTATGCTTCTAAAACTTAATTTAATTATTTACTAAGCCCTTAGGTCAACTAAAGTGTAAGATCATGATGAAAAACTAAATTTTGAACCATTAAAAAATTAAATTGATTTTATTGAAACATTGTTCTAAATTAAATATCTTCAACTAGATGTATTTACCATAATTTCAAAATCAATAATATTAACAAGATATCCCTACCAAGACCCTAAGATAATTCAATAATTTAACATTAAATTGTCCCACTTTACAAGTCCTAAAAATAAATAAATGCATAAACCAATATCAAATTTATATATTATTTATTAATAAACGATGATTATTTTTCAAAATAAATATATAAACAAATATCACTTAAAGAAAATATGAATTTAATTATGCAAATTAAAATTCTTTTTCCATCCTAAACAAAATAAATAAATAAATTTTAATCACATTGCTCATTTAATAATTTAATTTCAATAAAAAAAAACTATTTCTAACCATGGAAAAAATTAGTTTTCATGCAACATTAGAAACATGCTTATTTAACTTAAAATAAATTAAAATATAATATAACAGGAAGGCATATATAAACCTTTTATGCCCTAATACCCTCATTTTTTTTTTTCAATATTTGTAGGGATGAAGAAGTAGGAAGGTTGAAGAGGTCATAAAACTCTAAAAGGTTTATTCATTTTTGTTTTGTTTGTTTTGAGTTTTAATTTGTTTAATATTTTTGTACTTGTATAATTATTTCTTTGGTTTTGTTTCTAGATCTGTATATTTAATTTTACATATTTAATTTTATGTGTTCTCTAATTTTGTGGTTGTAGATTACAAGTAAAAGGATTTGTAGGATGTTTTTATATACAATTTTTTTCTTTCCTTTAATATAATTTTAGGGTATGCATGCAATATTTTCAGGAGGTGGATAAGGAATTTTATAAAGATATCAAAGATAGTGGTTTAAAATAAATATTTTTATTTTATCATAGTTGATCTAGTATTCCTAGATCTAACCTTGATAACAAAGAAAAAATCTATTTTAACTCTCAGAAGCTATATTCATTCTATTCAATAGAACTATACTTTTTTTAATTTATGCCTATGTAATTTGACCTTGTGCATATTTTTGGAAAAAAAAAGAGATTAAACATAACATTGGTTGCTTGTTCGTCTAATGTCAAATATTGATTTCAATTTATTATTTATTTATTTTGAAGAGTGTTTTGTAGTCTATGTAGGCCACACCTCTTCATGAGGGTTTTCCCCTAATAATATTTCATTTTATTTACTTTAATAAACAAAATTTAATATGCTTCTTTAAAAATACATTTTTATTAATATATATCAATATATTTGGATGCCATCTACATTAGATAACTAGTTTTTAATTTATTTAAAAATTATACTTTCATAAATTCAAGTTTAAATGTATATATCTTGATTATATTGTAGAATTTGAATGCAAAATTTCAATATGTTGTTTCAAAAAATTAGATGTATATATAAATGTATTACTCTCTTTTTTGAAAGTTTATACAAATAAACAACATATAAATTCATATATAAGATATATTTTCTTCTTCTTATTATTTCTATTCATAAATGAGGATAGAATGAAAAAGAGTTAGTCTTATCCTTAGTTTTCTATTTACAAATATTCACAATAATAGATAGAAAGTTTTGAAAAAACTTATTTTTCACAGCCATGCATCTCTTCAAACAAAAACAAATTTTGATTCAATATTACATACAATAACCATTGGGGTAATACACCTATTTATATTTCTTTATGTTAGCACCAATAATCTCAAATCCAAGTTCACAAATACAAAACCAATCATAATGGGACTTAAAAAATGAGCATAATTTACTTAATAAATATTCTCGATGAAGTAATATCTTCGTAATAGGATTTAGATTTGTAGAAAACATAAATCTCCAATCTTCACATGAACAAGATAGCGCACAGGTCCCAACCATATGAATTGTAAAATAAGTCCATACCAAATTTAGGAGGCCTTAAGAAACTTGGTTTACACCATAATACACACTAACACACATAAAAATATACATACTACTCAAGGGAAAAAATCATCACAAATGAATCTCCTCAAAACCCATGTTAAAGGGGGAGTTAAGTGGACTCACTACTTCTTAGATAAACCAATTTTTTTTATATGAAACTTCTCATATCCACACTAATCACATCATCTCACACCATATCATATCACTCAATCACTCAACCAAGTATTAAGAATAATTAAATATAATTCCATCATATATATTCCTCATCTCCCCACATAACCAATCTCTTAAAATAGGTTCTTAATCCTAAATATATGTTTAAAAAAAATCCTCAAGAGTCCACAACTTTCTCAACCCCGTCACACGGGTGGATCTTAACCCCAATAGAGAACATACACACCCAACACATGACAACCCAACCCAATAGAGGACTTGACTCAAATATTGACACTCAACAAGAGGGTTAAAAATTTGAATACACAAAAAAATAGAAATATACTTACCCATTATTTTATTTTATTTTACAAAATAAAATACATTTAAACCCACTAAGAACATTATTTCCTACCTCTATCCTTTAAAAAACTTGAGAAGGTTCTTGATCCTATATCCTTGAGCCCTTCTCCACTAAGATCCCAAGCTCTCTCTTTCTTCTTTTCTCAAAACCCTTGAAAACCAAAGATGCAAGCATGACTCTAAAAGATCCGACCCTAATCAAAGCTTCCAAGAGAGCTTAATTAAAGATTCATTGTTTAGATATATAGTGAACCTAGGGAAGAGGTGTTGAACTTTCTTCCGAATTTATATTTATATTTTCACAATTTCGTCACTTATCTTCTAACCACTTTTCAAGGGTCTAGACACTTCCAAAACACTTTAAATAAATTATAATATGACCCAAAACCATAGTTCATAAATTAATGGGTTTAATTTTACGCAAGTAATAAAGTGATGGATTTAAAAAATCCTCTAAATTTTCCCTTCAATTTTAAATCCAAAACTTGTGACAAGAGGAACTTAACTAACACCCGCTTAATAAATTTAACCAACACAAATTAAAAAATACAGATTTAAACATGAAGAAATTAACTCTCTCATAGGGTAGGCCTAGGTATACTAGGGAAACCAGAACAATGGTTTCTTGAGACCTCCACCAATTCTGTTCGTCATAGAATGCTAACCTATACACTTACACACAAGTTTAATTATGTAAAAAGAAGATAGCTGGAGTAATAATTACTATTAAATCATATGTGTAACATAAGAATTTCATATTCAATATCAATATTAGGATATAGAAAATATAATCATTTACTACAAATTAATCACTTAAAACACACAAATAATTTATATGATTCATAAATCATAACCATATCCATATTATTTCTATAAGATTTGGCTATGGAGATAATCACCCAAGATATATAGGAAAAATAAAAGCACAATGAAAGAGAAGATAAATATGAAAAAATAAACTATATTCCTATCAATGCATGCAATATATAATGATGATTCAATATATGAGATTATAAAGGAGATCCCTTGGTTATATATCCAAGGTGAGACATAAACGAACATGAAAAGTGTCATAATCCTATGTCATGAGAAAAATAATAATAAATGACCTAGGATACAAGAATTAAATGACAAAAGATAAGATCTAATTCCAACTAAGACTTCTAGAAAGATTCTTAGGACCTAAGATAAATTATCATGTTAATGGGACCTACTAGGTGAACTAGTTAGGTAAGATATCATATTCAAACCAACAACCCATGTTGAGTGTAACTTAGGGAGAAGGAAAAAACACAAATGATGCAAGGATGGGTCCCAAATACTAGGCCATGTTAGGTACCCATGTACAAATGCAATCTCTCACAAATGAAAAAATGAGAAACCCCAGTGGGAAAAATAATCCTCCCTAAAAGATAAAAACAATCTCTATAGGAAGAATGAGGACAAAACCCCATGTGAGGAAAAATTCCCCCATAAGAGAGAAGAAGAAGAGATACCATGCAACACCCTATCATTGCAAAGTCTCTTGTAATGATGGTAGATTATTGAAAATGAATGTTGAAGATGATCCAGTATCATCGAACAATGTTTCTCCCCTTATGAAGAAATAAAACAAGGAATGTATGCAGGGTGTCCTCCCATTCCTAAAAGGAAGATGATGGAAGAAGGATGATGTGTGATATATTTGAAGTATGCTCAAGTGTTTCAATGTTGATGTCGAAAGCTATCACAGTCTAGATAGGTTTTCTTGGCCACACTATAGAAGATGAATGTAGCACACCTCCATTTTTGGCTCTTTTGATCGGACAATGTTTTGTCTTTTTTATGCTTTGTTTCTATTAATACTTTGACTATGGTACTTGGTTACTATTTTATCGCAAACTGTAAAGCGATGTGAATGTTATATTTTGATGTGATGGTATTTTATTATGATGTTATCATTATGGCATGCTTTGGATTAGCTTAGCAGATGTTCGAACTAATGATGCTTTTTGCTTTTGATTATATTATTGATGTTAGATTTGTTAGTCAGTAATACTGTATTGGTGAAGGGGATGGGATTGTACCACTCGCTTGCGAGCGCCCTACGATTCCTAGATCTCCTCTTCACGGTGTGTTTGATCATATTATATATATATCCATGTTCAATATACTCTTTGTTCGCAGGTTGACAGGTACAGGACATCGACTCCACCTGGTTCACAGGTTTGAGCGTGTCCATTGGCCAACGGTATTCGATTGGGAGATAGTAGCTAGGTTTTCCGTGCCAAGTCATCACCCTAGTCATAGTGTGTCATCGGGTTTAGTCGGGTTAAGTTGCTTCTTTGTTGTTCATCTCTCCTTGTTTTCATTTAAATTGCAAGTTGAAAAAGTTATGAATAGCTATTTCTGGATTTGATTGTGTAAGTTGAAAAAAAGCTTACACAATCAAATCCAGAAACAGCTATTCATAACTCTTATGGATTGTGGAAATCTAATAACTTTGAAGTTGAAAAAGGAAAATAAATAGCTTTATGTATTTAAGTTGTTTATTAAATTTATCTGGTTATAATGTTATAAATGTTATTTAATTTATTAATTAATTTAATTTAATTAATAAAATGATCTAATATTGGATTAGATTTATTTTATTGATCAATTAAATTAATTGTGTTGAAATAAATCAAGTTATTCATTTTGGAAATTATAATTGTTAAATTCTTTTTGAAATGAAATTTTTAAAAGTGTTGAAGTTTTTTGAAAAGAAAATTTTTAAAGTTAAATTCTTTTGGAAATAAATTTTTTTAAAAGCATTTGAATTCATTTTGAAATAGAAATTTTAAAAAAGTAATAAAGTCATGTTGAAAAGAAATTTTAGTTTTAAATTTAAAAAAAAAACAAAATATCTCCAAATTGCATAGAGGGAGTAATAACTATGGTGGATGGGATATTTTAGAGTATGTTGACTAAATTTGGGGAAAAATAGAAGGGGATTGGATTCTTGAAAAATTTGGCTGTGAGGAAGAAAGAATTTTTTTTCTCTTGTTGTGGATGCACTTGGGATTGGAGTGAAGATTTGAAAAGGTTTTTGAAAGAATTGGAATTGCAACTCAACACCAGATTCTCCTTCAAGCTTCAAACAGGTTCTTCTTGTTTTCTTTTTATTGTTTTGAAAATCTGGTATTCAGTTTTGAAAACTTGTTGCAAACATTTTTGAAAACCCTGTTGAAATCTTGAAGAAATTTAGATTTTTTGTAGAAAAAACAAAAACTTGCAACAAAATTTTTCAATTTTAACAATAGAAAAATGGAAGAAAACAAAATGAAATTAGAAAACCTCTGTTGGGAGTTGAAATGTTTCATATCAAATTAGAAATTGCAATTAGAAAAACTATGTGTGAAAATTAGTTTTATTGTAAAATTTCTGTAGAAAATTGGTTCAATTTGACTGTAAAATGGAGATTTTAGGCATATATATATATATATATATATATATATATATATATATATATATATATATGTTTTTTTTAACATCTATAAATTTATATAATATGTTTGATTTGGGAAATTTTTCCCTATTTTTTTTATAAAAAAAATAAATATATACTATCAAACTCATTTTGTTTTGCTGGAAGTTACCAGCCAGGAGTTGTATTTTTTTATGTTTGAAATGAAAGTTTTTTTTAAAAAATAATAATAAAATTTAAATTTAAATATTAAAATTTGGAGGCTGGGAGCCCCCATAGCTTCCCCCAACCATGGAGGGTCGGCTATGAAGCCAGTCCCCATCTCCTTCGGGTGGGGGAGGGCAACTCCCAACTAAATGTCCCCTCGCTGGGGAGTTGCACAACAACTTTTAATTTTTTTTTTATATTTATAAATTTTTATATATATATTATTTATTCATAATATATATATATAATATATGTTATATAAATATATATGTATATATATTTTATAGATATATTTTCTTGGTGTAAATAATTAGCAAAAAAATGGGGTTTGATTTAAATAATTGAGAATATAATTTAAATTGTTTTTAAATTATATATTTAAAATATAAATATATATATATATATATAATTATATATTTAGTAAATATATAGTTACATATATATGTTTAATTATAGTTTTTCTATAATGTTTTTATATTTGATGCAAAGATTAATTTCATAAGAGAATGATGTTAGTAAGAAATTGATTTTAACGTTTATTGTAATTGGGGAAGTTAAAATAAAATAGTTAGTTTAAGCTCCTTATTACAAATGATGTTAATTATTTTAATTGATTACATGCGTTATGTCAGTGCTTTGCTTGGATTTAGGAAATCCTAAGTAGATTAATAATTGTCAAAATTGTCCTTTCATTATGTGATTTTTTCTCATTCTTGATGTTGGGCAAAGGTAATTAATTATTTATGTTAAGTCTTCCAGATGGGGTTTTCATGTAATTGTGTGGGTTGTCGTAATGTGTTAGTCAACTTTGTGATTTGCTCTGGGTAGTGCACATGGTTATAGTCAGTTGAACTCCCAGTTACCACGAACGGGATATGTGTTATGGTATGGGTACCCAATTACTACGAACGGGTTGTGTGACCTTATGTCTTAAGGTTGATATTAGATTCTAGTTTTGTACATCTTGTCTACCATGGAGTTGTGGTTTTGTACCAAGTGTTGTCCATAGGGGAGTGGCTCTTTGTGGGGGTTTGACACACAGAGGGGTGCCATGGTAACTCACTTAGGGTTTAAGTAAGTGATAACTTAAAAAGAATTAATGAAAAACTTTCAGACTAATTAAAATAATGAATGCCTCTCTCATGACTCATACGCTTATTAAGGCTTGAGATGAGACGAGAAGTACAGTTTGTATGGGGGTCTAGCGGCTGGTAGAGGCAAGCCAGAGTAACCCAGGATGGGGGTCCGGTAGCCTAGGAAGGTTGAGCCAGGGTAACTCATAACAAATGATGTGTGACACTCTCTCTATGGTAACCATAAGTCAGTTTGTTGTATTGCATAGATGATCATTGTTCTCTGGAAGCATTGTAACCATTGTATTAAGTGATATTGTGTTTGTATTTGATTCAGTTTAGTTATAAGTTAGCCTGTGTCTAGAGGTTGTTGGTCTTGCATAGGATTCCTTGTTACTATCTCCTAGCACGGGGGGTGAGCCTTCAGGTATCACATGGTTGGGTGGAACATGCTCCTTCTTCTGTTGGGTTTTCTTCTTGTTCGTGTGGACAAGGTTTCCAGTTGGAGAGATCGTGAGATCCAGTTTCATTTCATGCTTTATTCATTTTAGTTGATATTGTATTTTATTACCCCTCATTTGTTATCGAGGTGGAATATGTAATATGTAATCATGCTTATTGGATTTACCTCATTCGGGGAATGAGAGTTGTAATCTTACTGTAAATTATCGATATTTAAAATCATGTGGTATCTCTTATGTTTTGTTGTAATATATCATGTATGGAATGTATGCGTTCTTAATTCTTTAAGTATTTAAATGTTATGTTTTCAATTCATGTTTCTTGTTTGGGTTTTAAAGTAATCTCAGTCTCGTAACCTTAGAGGTTGTTGCAATGGGTAGTGAACTTGCATGTTATTTGTTCTTAAACAAAAAATAAATAAAAATTATTAGTACTTTTGTGTAGTTAATTGCAACTTCCTCTAGGGTTGCGTGGCGGGGCATTACAATGAAAATTTAGAATCTCCAAGAAATAGATGTAGAAAATATTCCAAAGACTAATATATCTCCTTTGAACACAAAGAAGCCTCCTCCAATTTTTTCTCAAAAGTATCCACACTCACGAAAAACTATGAAGAATGATTATGTAGATAATGAGTAAGAGGGTCAGAGTGGTGCCTCAAAACACCTAAAGGATTATCGAGCCATCCAAGAGAAGATGCATGCAATCAATGGTGCCTCCAAAATTTAAAATATATGACTCACAAAAAAAACCTCCAATGTCTATCAAGTAGTCATCCCAATTCACCATATTTGGAAGACAATGAATATCATGATACGCTAAATCACAATTAGCCATATTTGTAGCAACAAAAAAATTATCAAATACAACAATAGATGGAGGCGATGGAATACAAGGCTTAAGAACTAGATGATATATGAGAACACTCAAGTTCAAGTAACCAAAATTCTCCTCAAAACCATAGTCCAAACTTGCAGTGTGATTATCATCCAAAGGATCAAAACCATAATTAGGAAAAAAGTCTAAAAAGGTGTATAGTCGAGATGCATGATTGACCATACTAGTTGTAATGAACTTTATGCTCTCCAAGTCTCTAATGATAATTAAATAAAAATTGAATTCAATACTCTTTGCTGCTCCACCATGAGTGATTTGATAGATAGAAAGGATATTTTTTATCAAACAAGGTACACAAAAGACATCATTGAAGGTGTCATCCGCAATATCAATAGATCCCATCCCAACTACATTCAAATAAGTATGATTTCCCATCAAAATAGGTGGAATGATACAAGGCTCAAAAGAAGAGAACACATACTAGATGAAGATGCCATATGATGAGAAGCTCTTGAATCTAGAATTCATCTCCTTGAACCATGACCTGTAGAAGCACAAAGAGCTTGTCCCTTGTTCTTACTTATCCTAATTGTATGACTCTTTTACTTATCAAAATTTGTGTGTTTGGAAGAAGAAATTGAAGTAGACATTCTAGAAGGTAAAATGATTCTATTCTTTAGAAGAAGATGTTTCAATTCATCATGGTCCTTATAAAAATAATGTTTTTTATGGCCATCCTTCTTGCAATATGCACAAGTAGATTTCTCATTCTTAGATGATTCCCCATTAAAAGAGGATTTTTTTGTTCTTTTGTGGAATTAGATGTAAATTATGTGTTCTTCTTAGGCTTATTCTTTTTCTTCTCTTTGTCACTTGAATACTTATCATCCTTTGCAATAAAGGCTTGGGATTTTGAAGACTTCAAAGTGCCAATTTTAAGAAGCTTATCTTTCTCTCTAGTGAGTTGCAAATAAAAATCCTTAAATGAAGCAATCTTAAACTCACTCTTAAAGGTATTTATTGTAGCAAAGAAAGTAGACACAAACATTGAATATTCAAGTCCTAGCTTTGAAAGAACTTAGCACCAATTGCATATCTATTTTCAATTTTACACTCCTTCAATTGTGTTCTTAGTGACTTTAATTGGTGATGAATTCTTGTATGTCTTGAAAATTACATGGATTGAGACTTATTAATTCATTTTCCAACAAATTTTCTTTAATTTCATTTGTTTTCCCAAATAATTTTGATAATGCACTCCACACAACCATGGGTGTATTCAATTGCTTAATGTGAAATAACAACTCAAGAGAGACATAAAAGCACAAATAGCTAATGTATTATTCACAACTATTCAAACACTTATTATTTTTAGCTTCACCATATTTTGGTTCACCATCAAGCCCATTAACTATCCTATACAACCTCTTTAACTCTTAGCAATTTGTTCATTTCAAACTTTCATTTAGGATAGTTGAAAGGTGTTAGAAGTGAAATTGAAGATTTATCCATGATGAAACAAGAAGGAAAGAACACAAATCAAGATAAATGCAACCACAACCATAAGTAGATCCCCCAAAAAATTCACTCAATCAAAGAACCCCCCAGTAATATATGAGCTTGGAACTTTATGATTAGTGAGATTACAGATTCCACTTGCTAAAAATAGTGAAGTGGTATTGATCTTGGTATATACAAATATCAAATTTGGCCATAGAATAGCAGTATTTTTTTGATAAAATGATATCAATCCAATCGCACCACTAAAAATTACACAAAAAAAATGCACTTTTAGAAAAATGGACCCAAAAATATCACTATAAGAGTGAGAACAGAGCCCCAAAAGTTTCTAAAATGAGAATGACTTAGCAATACCTATGAGAATTTGCAATTTATAGAAAATTCAAACACCAAAATAAAAAACCACTACACAAATATGAAGAGAAAAAAATTCTACCCCAAACAAAAAAATCTTGAAAACTGAAGCTCCTAGGCCTAGGATATTAGAATTTGAAAAATGACCTCAAAAATTAAATCGCCATTGGAGAGAGGGAGAAAATTTAAAAAGAGCATGTTAAAAACATGTTGATGTCAAAAGGGAATATTCTTAGACTTAAAAAATATTCCCTCTACCAAAATATTTTTGGTATATTCTTGTTATCCAAATCTTTTGGGATGCCAAAGGAATATTCCTACGATGGGGTCTAGGGAATCATTGGTGAAATATATATTTTATTCACTGGTTTTAAATTATGACCACTTGCTAGGTTTTAGGTTTTAGATGGGTCAAGTGGTTGCACCTGCATGACCTACCCTATTATGGCCACATGGCGGCTCTTGAGTTGCATGTTGTTGAAGGTGTATGTGGGCCTAAAAGAGTTTGTAGAAGCAATACCCTATGAGTACTATAGACTTTATAATTTGTTTTTATTTTATTTATTTTTATTTTCTTAAATAAAAAAAATTAAAAATATTTTTTTAATTTAAGGACAACCTATACCATATTTTTTTTGATGTGACCTACAATAATGACGACTGTGACTGTATTATCAGATAGACAATAATGGAGGGGTGACATTTTCACTAGTGTATTAGGAAGACTTATGTATTAGTCTCTAGCTTCATCAATCAAAGATTGTATGAATAGTTTCATCACCACATCTTCATTGTCTTTTTCAAAGTCATCAACCAAGTTCAATTTTTTTTAAGGTGGTCTTCACCTGACAAAGCAATATTTCAAGAAAATTTGATTTCAAGAAAATTTGATCAAAGATGATATTGCCTTGTCAGAATAATATTTGGATATACATGTATATTAGTAAAGTCTATCTGCCTATACCTTTCAATTCACAATGGTCTTCTACCTTGAAAATTACCAGTAGCAACATTGTCTTGAACATTCTATTGATTGACAAAATTTGGACATCTTCCTCGATTTAGAACCTCCCCACTCATCTTCCCTCCTATATTAGGGTTTTTTGGTTGATACTGGCCATAACCACCCATATTCTATGGTTTCATATTTATTTGAGGTTGTGGAATAGTATAGGAACTTTTTGGTTTAATGGGGTAGTTTTTGGGGCATCAAAAGTTAATTTGTAGAGAAAGCTATATTGTTATATATTTTTAATAGTATTTTGAGTTAGTGTTTGGGATGTATGATTTTAGTATATAATTTAAGATTTTTTGTAAGTTAGATTCTTTGGTATCATGCATTATTAAAGGGATTTGTAAAAAACTATTATGGCGTTATGCTTAGAGTTAATTTGTAGAGAAAGTTGTATTGCTACTTATTTAATAGTATTTTGAGTTAGTGTTTGGGATGCACAATTTTAGTATATAATTCAAGATCAAATTATATTTTTTTTGCTATTCTTTTTTTTAAATTGATTTGTATCATCTTATTTATTTTAAAGAAGATTGAAATTATAATTTTATTTCATGAATAGGATCATTGGCGCAATTGTGTCTCCAACTTCTAAAATTTGAATTCCCTCATTTTAAGATCACCAATTTTTAGATTTGATTTCTACCTATTGATGTGGCTAAAATTTTAAGTCATGTCTCTAGATTATGTATTTAAAGAAATCATCCCAGGGAACTTACAAGTTAAGAAATATGATTGAATAACATTCATAAAGTGTAAAAGATCATTTGTCCTCTTGTAGATAATCAAGTACCAGTCATCCTCTATATGCATCAACAATAATCAATCTCTCAATCAATAATTGATATATATTGTAAAATAAAAATTCCAAACACTTGCACACCCATTTTTTAGTCTTTATCTACTTTTATCATTCTTCTACTTCCTTTAGAAATCAAATAAGGGATATTTTTTCCTAACCTTCATCTCTTCCCTTTAGTAATAAGGGTTACTTTACATTCCCATCATTATTGTATTTACTTAGATTTTATGATTGTAGTTTATTTTGATTAATACAATGAAATGTAGCTTGCTAGGTGAATACACATAGTAGATAGGAATTTAAGTTATTTTTCTTTCTAAAGTATGAAAATTTAAAATATACTCTGGATACTTTTTCAATGAGGATTAATAGGGAAACCTCTCCTCTCACAAATTAAACATGTAACTGCACAAATGTATTATCATGTCCACCCACACATATGAAAAGACATAAATATAATGCAATGATTTGTATTAGTTTTGTCTGAAAGCTGTAATTAATAGGATTACACAACTTCCCAAAGAAAGAATGTGCACACATCATTGATGTATGTGAGACAAAAGAGGCACAACACACAAAGCAAAGACAATCAACATGGAAATAGTGTGGTAAGAGACCAATCACTAAGTCCTAGATGAAATGGAGGCAACAAATGTGGTGACGATGTCACCATGCATGATGTCACAAAGTCAAAATAAAATAACATCAAGGATGAAATTTTCTTCTAGGATATTTCTAGGTGGCGATTGAGACATTTTGTAGCCCAATAGTTACTTGTAGAAATTAAACCTATGATCAATTATTACCAAAATTTAATTTATAAGGTTTAACTACACTTCTAAAATTTAATTTAATTATTGGTTAAGCCATTAGGTCAACTAAAGTGTAAGATCATGATGAAAAACTAAATTTTGAACCATTAAAAAATTAAATTGATTTTATTGAAACATTGTTCTAAATTAAATATCTTCAACTAGATGTATTTACCATAATTTCAAAATCAATAATATTAAAAAAATATCTCTATCAATACCCTAAGATAATTTAATAATTTAACATTAAATTGTCTCACTTTACAAATCCTAAAAATACATATATACATAAACCAAATATCAAATTTATATATTATTAATTAATAAAAAATAAAATTATTTTTTAAAATAAATATATAATAAATTAAAATTATTTTTCCATCCTAAAAAAATAAAAATTAATCACATTGCTCATTTATTTCAATAAAGCAAATAAACTATTTCTAACCATACACAATTTTAAGAGGAAAAACTTAGGTTTCATGCAACATTAGAAGCATGTTTATTTAACTTAAAATAAATTAAAATATAATATAACAAGAAGGCATAAATAAACCTTTGATGCCCTAATACCTTCATTTTACTTTATTTATTTTGTTGTACATTTTATTTTTTGTATTTGTAGGGATAAGGAAGTGGGAAGAAGGAAGAGGTCATAAAACTCTTAAAGGTTTATTATTATTATTATTTTTTTTAAATTTGAATTTGTTTAATATTTTTGTACTTGTATAATTATTTTGTTGGTTTTGTTTATAGATATGTACATTTAATTTTGCATATATAATTTTATGTGTTTTCTAATTTTGTGGTTATAAATTACAAGTAAAAGGAATTGTAGAGTGTTTATATATATATATATATATATATATATATTTTCATTAATAGAATTGTAGGGTATGCATACAATATTTTCGGGAGGTGGATGAAGGATTTTATAAAGATACCAAAGGTAGTGGTTTTAAATAAATATTTTTATTTTATCATAGTCAATCTAGTATCCCTATATCTAACCTTGATAACAAAGAAAAAATCTATTTTAACTCCCAAAAGCTATATTCATTCTATTCAATAGAACTATACATTTTATTTATTTATGCCTATGTAATTTGACTTTGTGTATAGTTTTGGAAAAAAAATAGATTAGGCATAACATTTGGTTGCTTGTTCTTCTAATGGAAAATATTGATTTCAATTTATTATTTATTTTCTTAGAGGGGTTTGCAGTCTACATAGGCCACACCTCTTCATGAGGGTTTTTCCCTAATGGTATTTCATTTTTTTTAATAAACATAAAATTCAATATGCTTCTTTAAGAATACATTTTTATTAATATATATCGATATATTTGGATGCCATCTATATTAGATAATTAGATGCTAATTTATTAAAAAATTATACTTCCATAAATTCAAATTTAAATGTATATATCCTGATTATATTATAGAATTTGAATGCAAAATTTGGATATGTTGCTATTTCAAAAAATTAGATGTGTATATATAAGTGTATTACTCTCCATTTTGAGAGTTTATACAAATAAACAACATATAAATCCATATATAAGAGAGCCTTATCCTTAGTTTTCTATTTTCAAATAGTCACAATAAATGGATAGAAAGTTTTGGAAAAACATATTTTTTGCAGCCACATATTTGTTCAAAAAAGATACAAATTTTGATTCAATATGACAATAACCATTGGGGTAATACACCTATTTATATTTCTTTATGTTAATACCGATAATCTCAAATCCAAGTTCACAAATACAAACCCATTCATAATGGGACTTAAAAAATGAGCATAATTTACCTAATAAATATTCTCCATGAAGTAATATCTTCATAGTAGCATTTAGATTTGTAGAAAAAATAAATCTCCAATCTTCACATGACCAAGATAGCACACCTCTCAACCATTTGAATTATAAAATAAGTCCATTCCAAATTTAGGAGGCCTCGAGAAATGTGGTTTAACACCACAATACACACTAACACACGTAAAAATATACATAATACTCAAAGGAAAAACACATCACAAATGGGTTTCCTCAAAACCCATGTTAAAGGGGGAGTTAAGTGGACTCACTACTTCTTGGATAAACAAAAATAAATTATATGAAACTCCTCATATCCACACTAATCACATCACTCAATCACTCAAAAAAGTATTAACAATAATTTAATATAATTCCATCATATATATTCCTCATCTCGCCACATAACCAATCTCTAAAAATAGGTTCTTAATCCTAAATGTATGTAAAAAAAGATTCCTCAAGAGCCCACACCTTTCTCAACCCCATCACATGGGTGGATATTAGCCCCAATGGAGAACATAAACACCCAACACATAACAACCCAACCCAATAGAATACTTTACTCAAACATATACAGTCGATAAGAGGGTTAAAAATTTGAATACAAAAAAAAATAGTGTATATTATGGGGGGTTTGTTTCTTTCTTGTCCTAGCTTGGTTCACATTATTTTAATTTTATCCCCTTTCATTCACTTTTTCATTCTCCTAATCAAGCTTTAGTTTTTTAGTATTCTTTCTATATTTCTTGTTCTTATTATATTGCTATCAGGATTCAACCATATAGTTTTTTGAGTCAAACTCATTGATCCATGTTTCATGAGTAGTGGTTCACAAGAACCCATCTATCATGATAATGAATGGTACACTTAGCACTCATTGCATCTAGGTGATGCTCATAGAGGTGAAGCATTAAGCCTTCTCGAAAGGTCACCCATCCCAGTACTACTCTAACTCAAGCACACTTAACCATGGAGTTTTCTCTAAGGTTAAGCCTGCAACCCCATTTGAAAAACCTTCAACAAGTGTTGTGTCTTATGAACCATTCATTATAGAGCCCCTTTAGCTCATCAATTGATAAGTAGGAGGTATTTTCCACAACATATCAACTGATGAGCTAAAGGGTCTCTATAATGAATGGTTCATAAGGCACAACACTTGCTGAAGGTCTTGCAAATGGGGTTGCAAGCTAAGCGGGCTTAACCTTGGGGAAAAATCCATAGTTAAATGCCCTTGAGTTGGAGTAGTACTGGGATGGGTGACCTCCTAGGAAGGCCCAATGCATCACCTTTGTGAACATCACCTAGATGCAATGAGTGCTAAGTGGATCATTCATTATCATGAGATGGGTTATTGTGAACTGCTACTCATGAAACATGGGTCAATGAGTTTGACTTGAAAAACTACATGGTTGAATCCTGATAGCGATATCATAATTTGACACATTGTGGAAAATACCTCCTTTCTTATTCTTTTTATCTTTCTCATTTTTATTCTTATTATCGTTGAGTTAAAGTATAAGTATGTATTATATATATACGCTATTGTCAATTCTTTTTTAATTCTCAGAGTAATATATTTTTTTGCATGATTTGTCAAATATATTCATTTATCTATAATCATATATACTCATATATATTTATTTATTTTGTTTGAAATCCATTTATGTTCAATTAGTAATCTTTTAGTAAATTTATATGTATATATTCATATATATAAGCCAAGATATTTGGTGTATCATTTGTTTAGAGATTTTTAATTCTTATATATATATATATACTTTTAATCTCTATATTTATCTAGGTAAATATATATATATATATATTGTTATCTTTGTTGCGTTTATCATCTTATTTATAAGTATATTCAATGTTTGTATTTATCTTTGCAATATATTTATTAATCAATTATTTCTTTATCGGTATTCTTTATATAAATATATATTTCTATTATCATGTCTTCCTTTCGTTTATATATATATATAATATTTTATATTGATGCCTGTATATTTTGCAAATATATAATTAATATAGGTTTATAAATTTATATAGATATATTAACATAAACATAAATATATATACATATATATAGTTATATTAAGCATTTATTTAAATTATCTTATAGATATGCATAGTTTTATTCTTATTATTTTTCTTATTTTTATCTTTTTCCTTTTAAAAAAAAATAAAATGGGGGTAAAAATTTTATTGAAAGCAAGAAATAAGCATTACAAAGAGTTCAGGAATCCATAAGGCTCCCAAAAACCAACTAGGACAAAACCACCCCTCTCACAATAGCAAGTACCTCAACCAGCCAAATCATCAGATAATACCTCTAAATCATTACTACAATCAGGGGTTAATTGACCCCATCCCTCAATCTTCCAATCTCCAACATGATCTGAAGCCCACTTGGCCAAACTATCAGCAACCCTATTCCATTCATGCGGGATGTGGACAAAAGACACCACCTCCAACATAGAACACATCTGCAAAATTTGATGAACAACCAAAGCAAGCTGCTAATTAACATCAGTGGACACTTATGCTTATTCAACAAATTAACAACAATCTGTGAGTTCGACATAGATAACCCTACACCAACCCAAAGAACAAGCACACTCAATAGCCTAGAGAATTTCCATCGCCTCCATAAGGTTGTTAAAATGTTGCCCCTTATGAATGGAAAAAAAGAAGAAAATAACCGAGCTAGAACAATCTCTTCCAACTCCCCCAATCCCAGCTGGCCCAGGATTATGCCTAGAGAAACCATCAGTATTGATTTTTAAAATATCCATAGGAGGGGGCACCGATCTTCCAACTCTTTGAACCTTCTTTTTAGCTTTCCTACCTCTTTTGACACAAGATGAGACATAAATCAAACCCTATAAACCCAATCTAATCATAATCTCATCATCACTCCTTTCCAAGGGATACACCACCTCACATTTAGCTTCCACTGTCTCCTAGATCATATGAATAATTATGTGCCAAACCTGTTGAACCATCAGCCTATCCCCACAAAAGATCCTGGAATTCCTTTCTAGCCAAATTTTCCAAAGGATGACGGTAGGACCAATGCACCACACAATTTGGAGGAAAGAGGCCTGAGAAGGAGGTCTTCCCATGTTGCTCCAAAACTCCACAAGAGAAGACACATGAACCAAGGATGTTTCAAAACATCCCACCAATAATGCCAAAGCAACATAGCAAAGGAGCAATGAAAAAATAGGTGGAAAGAATCCTCCTCACTACAGCCACAAAGAACACACACCGAAGGGCCCTAGAACCCCCATTTTTGAAGATTATCCCAAGTCAAACATCTATTCCAAGCCAAAGTCCACACAAAACAATTACACTATGGCAATGAGAACTTGTTCCACACATGTCTCGACCAAGGAACCTCCATCCCCCCAAACTTGTGAACCAATAGCTCCTGATACCCACTAGCCATAGTGAAAACACCCTTTGGATTCAGACACCAAGCAAGAATATCCTTATCTCAAAGGGAGTTGCACTGTCTACTAGCCAAAATATGTTGAAGAGAAACATAGTCCTCCTCTGAACCAACAATTAACAAATCGCAGGGATCCTTCCACCCAACCACCTCCATCTACCCACAGGGGTAAGAAGTCTTAATGTTAATCACCCTTGACCAGCCAGCCTCCAAGAATCTCTAGCTAAAATTCAAAAAAATTGGATACTAGCACAAGATGGGAGGGAAACCATCCCAAGAGTTAGAACAAAAGAGAGCCTCAACCCCTTATTACATATCCAGAACAAACCCTCCTTAATTAGAGCAACCCCTTTCTTAAGCGTTCCCCAAATCATAGAACCTTTCCTCGCTAGAGAATACTGGGGAATTTCCTCCTTTGGGATCCCTTGAAGGTACTTATGAGACAAAATCTTGGCCTAGATATGATCCTATTCTAAACACCATCTCCAATATAACTTAGTAGCCAACGCCAACCCGGTCAGAGTCAACTGCCACAATCCAATACCCCCAAACTTCTTCATACTACACACAATATCCCATTTCATAAGGCTCCACTTAGAAGAAGACAAGTTGCCCACCCAAAGGAGTTGTCTAACCAAAGAGTCCAAATCCTTAAAAAACCCAACTGGAGCCATCTAGAGCATACATCTATAGATGGGAAGGGCCCGCACCACCGACTTGAGCAACTAAACACATCCAACAAAAGACAACCATCTATGAGTCCAATGGCTAACCTTCACATGAAAATTATCAAGAATATTTTGCCAAGACTCCCTAGGAAGAGAACAAGAAGAGATAGGGATACCAAGATAGGTAAAAGGGAGAGACCCAATCTAGAACCTCAAGATACGAGCAATTCTCTATTGAATGAACCACAGAGTGTTGAAGAAAAAAATAGAAGATTTATCTCCATTAATCATTTGACTAGAGGCATGCAAATAAGTATCCAAAGCCTTGCACAAATTAGTGGCTTCTCTAACCGTAGCCATACCCATCAAAGCAATATCATCCACAAATTGCAAGTGAGACTGAGGTAAACCGTTCCTCGACACCCAACCTGAATAAAACCCAACTCCACATTACACTTCAATATTCTCCCCAAACCTTTAGCTAAGAGGATAAATAAATAAGGAGAGATAGGATCCCCTTGACGAAGGCCTTTAGAAGCACAAAAAAGAGAAGAATGCTCACCATTTATCAACACTAAAAAAGAAGTTGAAGTAACACAACTCATAACCCACTAAACCCACTCCTCGACAAAACCAAAGGCAATAAGAACTTTGCGCTAGAAGGACCACTTAACTCTATTATATGCCTTTTCCATATCCAACTTGATGAATATAGCCTTTTCTTTGGAGGACGTCATAAAATGAATAGTTTCAGTAGCAATGACCACCCCATCAAGAATTTTCCAATCCAAAAAACCATTTTGTTCCTAAAAAATAAGCCATCTAAGCCATCGCTTCAACCTTTCAGCAATCAACTTGGAAATGATTTTATAAACCAAATTACAAAGGGAGATAGGAAAAAACTAACTCAACCAATCCACCCCCTCACAATTGGGAATGAGAGCAAGGAAAGTGGAGTTCAAAGCCCTCAACATTTTCTTATTCCTCTGAGACTCCTGAACCAACTCCAATAAGTCCAGCTTAATGATATCCCAAAATTCCTGAAAGAATTCAATCAGAAAGCCATCAGGGCCCAGGGCTTTCCCTTTCTTCATCTAAAAGATAGTAGCCTCCAATTCTTCCAGAGAAATGCAACCCAAAAGATGCTCATTCATCTCCCCAATAACCAAGGAGGGGATACAAGATAAAACCTAGTTTTCTTACGTCAAAACTTCTTGATGATCTTCCCTAAATAAGGAAGCAAAGAACTGTGAAGCCTCTCTAGACATATCCTGTAAAGAGGATAAATGATCACCCTTTTCATTCACAAGAACAGGAATAGAATTACCATGTCTCCTGGATTTCACTGTATTGAAGAAGAAAGCAGTGTTTTTGTTTCCCTCTTGTAACCACTCAACACGAGCTTTTTGTTTCCAATAAATCTCCTCATGCAGTTCACATTCTTCCAAAGCTTTCAAAGCCCTTACCTCCTCCCTGAGTAAAACCTCTAAAAGGCCTGACTCCCTTATCTCCCAGGTAATAACATCCAAGTCAGCTTGAGCAACAATCTTAGCATGAAAAATATTTCCAAATCACTACCTATTCCAATGCTTAAGTTGATACTTCACATACTGCAATAGTTTGGAAAAAGAATACATAGCAGTTCCATGAGCGGGTCTTCCCGACTGCCACCATTTAACTACATACTCTTGCAAAGAAGAATCTATTAACCACATAAGCTAAAAATTGAATTAGGGGGACCAAGCAACCCGAGCTTAAGTAACAGATAATTTAATAGGCCAGTGATCAGAGCCCCTCCAATCAAGAATCTCAGAAGAAGTAGTCCACATTCCTCTAATCCACAAATAGGAAACCAAGAAATGATCAAGTATCTTAGGAATAAAATTCTCCCCTAACCTCCTATTTTTCCATGTAAACTGACCATTACTTGGATTGATGTCATTAAGATTCAAGGCCGAGATGTTATCACAGAGAAGGAAAGCAGAGGGATCCAACCTCGCAATACCACCCTTCTTTTCATCTAACTCAATGATGGCATTAAAATCTCCACCAATAATCCAAGGGAAAAAAGGAGGAAGATTCCTAATAAAATTGATATGAGACCACAAAGACTACTTACCAGGAAGATCAGTAGGTGCATAGATGTTTGACAAAAGAATAGTTTCCCTCGTCTCCAAGCTTGAGGCAACTATAGAGATAGAAGACTTAGAAGACAACCACCAAATAGGAAAAATATTCAAGGGGTTCCATAAGCAAGCCACACCCCCAACACTACCATGAGCCCCAATGCAGTGGAAATCACCCCACCCCCATAGTTTTGGAAGCAAGCCAATTATGCTCTCAACCGACAACTTAGTCTCTTGAAGAAAAAGAACATTAGGAGAATGAATTCTCATCAAATCTCAAACAAATTTTTGTTAAGGGCCATTGTTCAAGCCCCTTACATTCTAGGAGAGAATGATCATTTCAGAGGATTAGAAAAGTGACAGTCCAGAGTCTTGACTGACCCTGACTCCACCAAAGTTTCCCCCATCATCTTAATTTTCTCCAAGTCTTTCTTTCTTCCAACCTTGGATGGCTTCTCAATAGTCCCCTTTTTCTGGTCTTTCTAAAGCAATCCCATTGAAGGAGAGGCCTTGCTTCCTTTCACCGAATTAGACCCCACTTTCACTAAAGGATTAGAGATCACTCCCTCCCCCATCCTCGCAACTACAAGAGACTCCAACCTCTTAGAACCCACCAAGCTAAGATCCGAGTCCATTTGCACAACACCGGCCTCCTGTGAAGCCTGAGTATTATCTAGAATGATACCTTCTTGGACCTCCTCCAAATCACCCTGATTCATAACCATCATGCATAGATTCACCTCCTACTGACTAAGGTCATCCAGAACCTAAAATATATTAAAAGTATCACCCTCCCATTTCTCCTTAAAAGTCCTCTTTTGACCACAATTCTTATTGCGAGCCTTGACAGGAATAAAAATCTTTGCACCTGCAACCTCACCAAGAACGAGAGCCTTCCCTTTTTCAACCCCAGGGGGGTTGCGAGGAGGTTGAGAAGTCTGAGACTCAAAATATTTAGACCTTGGGAATCTTCGCTATAAATGACCATATTCATGACATAGGTGGCATTGAAAGGGAAAAGTTTCATAGTCTAACTATTGCACCCAAGAATATGAACCTGCCCGAATTTCCAAAGAATTTGGAAGAGGGTGACTTAAATCAATCTCAACACAAATACAAGAAAAATTCATTACCTTTCTGTCCTGAGTTTGCTGAGACGGGCCCACTAGTTTCCCCAAAAGCGAAGCAACATTATGCAAGATCTCATTGCGCCAGCATTCAATTGGAAAATGAGGAAGATGCACCCATAGCGGAACCCGATTCAGGAGCTCCTCCGAAGAATTAAAGCTCGCATGCCAAGGTTTAATGAATAAAACAATTTGGTTGTGGAAATAAGGTCCTCCCTAAAAAACTCTATTGTGATTTTCCATGCAATTGAAAACCACCATGAAGTAACTATTCACCAACGACATTATTTCCATCTCCCCTTTCAGGTACCAAGTCCAATGAGCCCATGAATCCAAAAATTGGAGTGAAACCCTCATGCCCATGAATTTTTAAATCAAGGGGTGCTTCGAGAAATACTCAATATCCTTCACAATTGATTCTGGCTAAATTACCAACACAGGCCAATCTTTGGTATGCTCCAGACAACCATTTATCTTTAGAATTCAAGAACGACCAGATGACACAAATCCTCCATTGCCCGAATCATTTGAGAATAAATTATTATCAAAAACTTTCATTGAACGATTTGGAGATGAAGCTCCAAAAGTAGCATGAAAATCCTATGGAGGTTTAACCCTCGACGCCTCCCCAAGAGCCATACCAAAGAGAACAAAAAAACCTTAAACCCCCACTTCGGGGTCCTCGATCAAACATCCACACTTCAAACCACACGAGAGAATGTATAAAGAAGATAAGAAAGCAACAAAGAGATGTTTTAAATGTTGCACTAGAGAAAAGAAGAGCCAACCAAACCCCAGCTGACAACCAAAATACACACCCCACTATCATCCAACACCCCCAACCCCTAGCTCACACTTGCAGACAACAAGGAAACAACATCCAACAACTGAACCATAGCATGCAATAGAGGCGTGACCTCATGTAGGACATGACCTACACAAGGCAGTGACCACCTCCATCGGCGCCATCTCTGGAAACTATCAATTCTCGATTCTTTTTCATCTTTTCCTTTCTTTATAAATTTACTTATTGATTTATTTTTTTAACTATCTTATTCTTATATTTATAGGTGTATATATTTTATCTTTTCCTTCTTTTTTAAGCTTTGCAGATTTATTTCTTATTATATTTATAGATTAATATATTTTTATTCTTTGATTTCTTTGGTTTTTTCTATTCTCTTTTAATCTTCATTTATTCTTTATTCATTCTTGATGTTGACCTATTATTTTTTATATTTTTCCATTCATATCTTATTCCTATCTTTTTAGACTTATTTATACATATAATCTTATAATTAGCTTTCTCCTATCTTCATATATTCACATTTATATTCTTTTATTTCTTTTAAAAGATTTGTAGATTTTTTTTTTCAATTTTTTTAAATTTTTTATATGTATCTTGCTATTTTATTTGTATATATGTTAATTTTCATATATTTATTTTTATTCTTTATACACACACACACACTTACATATTAGTTTGTTGATAATAGATTTATTATCATGTTCTTTCGATTTATTATCAAAACTTATAGTTTTATAGTTTATTTCCAAAACAATCCCATTTATTTATATAATTTTTTGATTTAATTTTTCTCTTTTCTTTTGTAGCTTTATTTGTTCTTATTTAAGCTGTCATATTATTTTGCTTATCTACACATTGATTTATTTTCATTATATTTTTTATGATATTTTTATGTATTCTCTCATTTTTAGTTGTTATTTGTTTCCCTTTTTCTATTTTTTTCCTTGAACCATGTGCACCCTTCCACTCCCTTTTTCCTCTCTTTTTATCTAAATTTATTCTACAATCAACCATTTTTTCTCCTCTATCTCTCTACAATCTTAATGATGGATCACAGAGTGTGATATGAAACTTTGATGCAAAAAATTTCAACACAATCAAACCCAAAAGCAATACTCAATACTATACATTACCAACTATTTTTTTTTTTTAGAAAAGAAAATACATTTATACCCACTAAGACAATTATCGCCTACCTTTATCTTTTAGAAAACTTGAGAAGATTCTTGATCCTATATCCTTGAGTCCTTCTCCACCAATATCCCAAGCTCTCTCTTGCTTCTTTTCTTAAAATCCTTGAAAACCAAAGATGCAAGAATGAATCTAAACTTGATCCAACCCTAATAAAAACTTCCAATAGAGCTTCATTAAATATTCATTGTTTAGATATACAATGAACCTAGAGAAGAGGTGTTGAATTTTCTTCCCAATTTAGATTTTCATTTTTGCAATATTGTTACTTATCTACTTAGCCACTTTTCAAGGGTCTAGACACTTCCAAAAAACTTTAAATAACTTATAATGTGACCCAAAACAATAGTTCATCAAATTATGGGTTTAATTTTACACAAGTAATAAAGGGATACATTTAAAAAATCCTCTAAATTACCCCTTCAATTTTAAACCCAAAATTTGTGACAAGAGGAACTTAACTGTCACCCTCTTAATACTGTTAGAAATCAAGATCAGATTTTCAAACCAAAAAGACCTTCCACAGAAGAGAAAATCAGAAAAAGCAGAGAGGTTGCAAAAGGATGTGCAACATAATATTATTCAAGAATTTAATAATTACAAGATATGATTTGCTTTATAAAAGCAAAGATGCATAACCCTAATCTTATCTTGAGCAACAAGATAGCTCAACAAGATAAGGATGACAACTAATTAACCTAGGAATTAAATAATTACTTAAGTAAACTTATGTAAAGTGTAATTAAATATTAATTACACCAACACCCCCCCATAAGTTCAACTTAGGGAGACTAACAAAGCATGCACCTAAAACTAATATTTTTGCAAGAAAGCATGAATGGGTCCTAACAACAAGGCCTGATCAGGTACCCAAGTACAAATGTAATAATGGGGTAGAGAAGGAAAACCTAGTGGGACAAAACCCCCTACAATGAGATGACTGCTACAAAGAAGCACTGGAACCACAATATGACAAGCAAGGAAAGATACTTCTATCTACAACTGAAACCAAAACCGAATCATGATAATGTGACAACAGTCTCGATGCCATGGAACACTGGAAAACTCACAAACTGGAACAACCCTAGAATCTGTGAAGCAACAGTAGATGAGATGATGAAAAAATCTAGAAGCCGTGTATCTCGATGTCGATGCCAAACTGTGACTGAAACTCTTCCATGGGAAGGAGTATCAAGAAAAACTCTGGAACATTAACCATAAAAACATGGCCCTCAAACTGAGAAGGATCTGAACCACTACAGATTAAGAAACATAATCTCTCAATCTAAAGTGTGAACCAATGAATCCGATATGTGTCAAGCAATAGCAAAAATGTGGCCAAAAGAAACTAGGAAACCAAATAACCCATACGAGCTGCCAACAAATCAAAATGGATATGGAGATCAAAGTGCATGCACACTCTAATCAGAGTATTATGCAAGAAACCCCCTTGATGGAACTTTATCTCAGTTCATTTATTACAATAACCCAATGATTGTAAAAGGAGAGAATCCTAAATGTGCATAAACAGAAAATATAATGAAGTGGTACTGAAATGAAGTACAAATATTCAAGTTTCACCTTTCCAACTGCCAAAACATCCAAGTAATCTCTAAAGCACCCATTGGGACAAATCTGGAATAAAAATCAACTTGGGAAATATACAGAAAAAGTGCATAGACAGAAAGATAGAGCTCCTCAATACCTTTCCAATGCCGCAAAGAAGACGAAAAATGAATATCGTGGCAAAAAGTTATGAGCTCGGAAGTCCAAAATAAACATCTGACTTCAAACAGAAAAAAATAGTAGATAAACAGAAAAATTCTGAAAAATAACCTGCATCACTGGAAAGTGGTCGGAACCAGCTTTCTGGCGATATCTTGTTTGCCTGATTTCGATACCATATGCCCAAGTTATGACCAAAATAAAAAAAAACTGCTCCTTTAGGAAAAATCAGGGCTAGGAGGCAAAGAGGGCTGTACCGACGGTATCATCGCTGACGCCAACACTTCACTGAAAATTTGACGGCCATTTGGCCGTCGGAGCAAAAATCGCCCCCCTACCGGAAAAAAATTCGTGGTAACTAGAAAAGTTTGCATGGACGAAATATTCCATGTACGGTGCCGGAATATGCTGTTTGCCGCCAGGGATTTTGTGGGCCCTTGGTCATGCATATGACCTACGCTGCATTGGAGGGGGCCGGTTGGGGGCTGGGCGCATAGCGCCTGGCCCCCCATGGGATCGGCTGCTGGCTAGTGGAAGCCCGCGGGGGCTAAGCTTGCCGGTGGCGCCCTGGCGTTGGAGCAGTGGTTGGTGGCAGGTTGGCGGCCGCCTGGTGGCCGCCGAGCGGTGCTTTACTTTTGCATTGTGAGCGCCGACTTGTTTACCAAAAAAAAACATTTTTTAATTTTTTTTTTTGATTTTCAAGCCTTGTAACGTGTGTTGGGGAGGTCGTACGGCCCCCCAGGAAAATTTTTTTTGCCTCCCGAATCAACTGCACCAAAATTGACGAAATGAAGGGAATTTTTAGGGTTTTTAGCCATTGTGAATGCAATGGTGACCTCTATTTCTGCCCAAACTACTCCAAAAAATTGGCTACCTCTAGAACTTGCAAAAAATCTCCCAGCCTGAAACCCTCATAGATCTGGCAAATGATGGCCAAAATTTGCAAAATAAAAGTCAATCCTGACTTTTTCTAGCGCTCTGAATCCAATGGTGAAGCCTGATCTGATCCAAAACGCCTCATGAATGAACTCAAGGCATGATACCCTCGAGGAATCCCGAACAAACCCTGCAATGATTTTCTTAAAAATCTGAGAAGGGGCTGCAAATCAAGGCTTTGATACCATGTTAGAAACCAAGATCAGATTTGCAAACCAAAATATCCTTCTAGAGAAGAGAAAAATAGAAAAAATAGAGATTTACAAGAAGATGTGCAAATAATTATTATTTGAGAATTCAATAATTACAAGATATGATTTGCTTTATAAAAGCAAAGATTCATAACCCTAATCTTATCTTGAGCAACAAGATAGCTCAACAAGATAAGGATGACAACTAATTAACCTAGGAATTAAATAATTACCTAAGTAAAATTATGTAAAGTGTAATTAAATATTAATTACACCAACAAATACAATTAACCAACACAAAGATATAAAATTCTCAACACAAAATAAAAAGTACACATTTACACAAGAATCAATTAACTCTCTCATAGGGTAGGCCTAGGTATACTAGGTGTTGTGCAGTTTTTGCACACACGCCCCACTGGGAGTGGGGACCCTCTCTTTTTGGTGTCTTTGACCTTTGATTTTATGGGATTTATCATTTTGAGGTCTTGACATGTTGGTCTTGCTGGCTTTGCCCTTGCCTTGAGGTTGGAATTGATTGAAATTGAGTTTTGGGCCAAATCCGGGTTTTCACCTAGATCCGAGATTTTTCGCCTCTGGCGGATTTTTCCGGCCCTGGTTCCTTGTCCGTCTCTTGCCGGATTCTCCGACTCCGGGTTTTTGCCTGACTTCGGGATTTTCCGGTCCAGTCGGATTTTCCCGGATTTTGTCAAAATCCTGATCTTCCTGATTTTCCCGGTTTCTGCATTTTTCACGAAATCTGTGTCTCCGTGCATTCTGGGATTCTCCGAAATTCCACTTGGGGCTCAGGTTTTCGGACTTGTCAGAAGGGTCTTATCGTGCATTAATGGCTGAGGTACCTTGGTTCAGACGGGTATAAGGGCGAATTTAGGGCATTTTCTGATTCATTCCAACTTTATTGCTTCCTTGTTTTCTGCTCTGGCGATTCAGAACTTTTGATTGAGCTTTGAGAATTGATCTTGGGTTTGTTTGCGCGAGGAATTTTTGGGTATTGCTGCCAGTATCGCGTTACTGGGATGTGTTTGTCGCGTGGCTGACTTTCTGAGCTCGGATTTTCGCTCGCTTTGATCCATGGTGTGTATCTATTGCCCTTCCCTTTACTTGCGTGATGATTTGGGGTTTTCTTGTGATTGGGTATTGTTAATTTTGCGGTCGGCCCTTGATTTGGTTTTGATGTCGTATTTATTGAGTCGGGGTTGGACCCGTTTTATTGTTTGGGCCCATCCCTCGTGCCCTATGAGTTCCATTTGTCCGTTTGATTCCATATTTATCCTTTAGACGGCGTTCTGGGTGCGACTGCTTGCTTGTTTTGGGCGTGAAATCTGTTATTATGCAAAATTAGGGTTTCCCTGGTGTTTCGGCTAGAACGATGATTGTTTCTTGTGCTTGAGTGATTTTCGCCCCGCGTTGTGTTGGCTTCCCTGTCCTGTGAGGATTAGAGGGCTTTTAGGTAAATCATGAACTGATATTTTTAACCCTAAAGCTTGCTCTGGTTTTAATGACAGAAATCTGGTCACGCGATTTAGGGCACCATTGTCTTAGCACGGGGATTTCTCCTTTGGGGGCTTTTGAGGTTGGAATCCTTTGCATACTTGAGGTTGGTGATTATCATCGGTTTTAGGATCATTTGAGCTTAGGTAGTGGAGATCTCGTGGTCGCTCAAGTTTTGGTGTACGTCTTGCCGTTTTTCGGGTTTCCGAGGTCGTCGCGGAATTTCCTTGCTCCCGGATTTTCCCGGTTTCCGCATATTCCGCGGACGAGGTTAATTCCCGGCGTAATTTATACTGTCCGCGAAAATCCGTTCCATCCGGAGTTTTCCGGATTTCCTATCTGGTTGCATTCTTTTGTATATTTCGATGATAGGATTAATGGAATGATTGTTTATACCTATTTCTTGATTGCCAATGAGTAAAATTAATGATTATCCTTCGATTTTCCAAGTGTGTTAATGATTTATATGGCTAATAGTGCTTTGGCAGCAGGAATCCGTCTGGGTCGGATTTCTCCGAAATTCCGCCCTGACGGTATTTTCCCGGTTTACATGATTTTCCTGGATTATTTGATTTCTCCGGATCCTGAAAGATTGGCAATTGGCAATGAATTTTAATGGATTTTTATGATGTGTGCTAACCCTTGGGATTGATATGAGCTTAATATTTGGATTCTAATGGTAATTCTTGAATGTGCAGGCTGAATCAAGCAAAGCTGCTGCTGGGAAGTCCAAAGGGAGTGCAGGGGCATCTTCAGTTTCTGAAACAGAAAGGTTAAGATTGGACATGAAAGGTCAGGTTCCAGAGAGTAAGATATCCTCTGTGTGGGCAGATGTATCTGACACCAACGTTGGTGCATGGCGGTATGAAGAGTTTAAGCAGAGAACAGCTGAGAAGGACCCGTCACCCTTGAGGCAAGGAATGATGAATTCAGGGTTGGTGCATGTGGCGGGGTTCCCTCCAGCGGTCCAGTGCTACGAGTTGATTTTGGAGTGTGCCAGACAGTACGCTTTTGATACGCAGATGGTGGTCACCACTGAGGGACGAGTTTTGGAAAACTTCAGTCCAGCCTCCATTGCCCGGGCCTTCAGCATGCCGGATCTCCCCTCGGTCTGTGCTTTAAACATTGACACTGCCCGAACTTACTACGAGAATGAGCCAGTTAAGGCTCAGCAGCTTATCAACTCATGGCTGGAGAAGCCAAAATCTCACCACTCCAAATTGCCCAAACAGTTGCACAGGGTGAAGTTCAGGGCCGGATATCTATGACGCTATTACACTGTTGAGCAGGGTGGCGGACTTAAGACTGCCGGAGTCTTGGAGAATTGGATGGTCCACGTGATCACCAAGATGGGCCAAGGGACAAATTACCACTGGGCAGGTCTCATCAGTGCAGAAATAGACAAACAATTAAGGAATGTCTTGGAGGGAAAGAAGTTCACCATGTCCTCCTATGTCATATATGTACTGGCCATCTCTTATCCATACAAGGGACTGACTCCGGCGGGAACCATTGGACAAGACATCATCTATGAGGTTTATCCAGAACTACATTTGGGACACAGAGATTATAGGAGGGCAAATAATTCCTTTACGATGCATATTACCTGGACCCTTCAAAATGCAGAACATATTAGATTGTCCGATGGCGCCAAAGCACTGATCAAGAATTATGGGGCTTGGTTTATCCAGTTCCCCACTTTCACTTATCTCCGGATTGACGGATGTCCTGTTGCACCCTACCGATTGCCCAGATATCCCACTGACCACATAGTGCTACTGGAGGTCGTAAGACAGATTTGTGAGTTTGATGCAGTGGTGAAGAGGGAGAAGCATAAGACTAGCTTTGGAGGTGATTTCCCTCTTGGGATTGGCGTGGGAGACATGTGCCCTTCCATTCAATCGGCTCACGCTGCAGGTGAGGAGTTGGCAGCCTATGGATTCTTTTTCCATTCAAAGAGAATGAACTTTGACATAACTGGAGGGGCACAGAAGAGAGCTACCCGGGAATACAGGCATAAGGAGTATTTAGAAGATTACTGGGTCAACATCAAGGATGACCTTGATGCGAGGAAGAAAAGGTATTCCCGGCTGCCAGTAGAGGCAATTAGACAATATAATGTAAAGCTAATTCCGGATCAGCTGGATGATGATGGAAAACTGGTCCAGGACCATGTTTATGAGCCCATTAAGGATAAGTCAGTGGCAGATATTGATTGGAATGAGCCTGAGGTGACGGAGTTGGAAGACTTGATGGCTCCAGTGTTGAGGTATACCTTTTCTTGGGTTAAACATGAGGTATGGGTATTGGAAAATGCTAATGTGCCATGTACTTTTGATTTGATGGGGAATCTTAACCCCATGTCCACTTCTGAGGAATCCGGGGAAGAGGACCCCAAAGGGAAAATAGCTAAAACCTCACCCTTCAAGATCAAAGTCAGAGGTTCTAAAGGAACTGAGCCTGCAGCGAAGAGGAAACCAATTGGCAAGCGCAGGTGGAAGACTCTGACCATCAACAAGTCCTCAGATGAGGAGGAGGCGGAGAAAGTTGAAGAGGAGGGTGCTCCCCCACCGCCAAAGAAAGCCAGAACTACAAGGGTGGCAAAGAAGAAGGATCAGACTGCTTTGGGGGATGAACCTTTAGTTGTGGATGTGGAGAGCTTCGGAGGGGAGAAGACCAAAGTGTATACCAGAAGATCCAGAACTCCTTCCCCAAAGGATGCTGCATAACCCAGGGATTCTTCTCGAATATTGTCAGTTAAGGAATAGGACAAGCATGTCTCTCCTCCACAGAGTGTAACAGAACCGGAGAATCCGGATGGACAGGAAATCAGTGGAGAAGCAGAACCGTTCAAGGAGGGAACATTATTCAGTGAGGCTACCGAGCTCGAGGTAGAGACAAAAGAAAGGCACACTTCTCCCTTGGTGCAGTACGAGGATTCTCTGGAGAGTGAGAAAGGCCGCGGATCGCCTGAGCCGGAGGAAAGCATCCCTGCCAGAACTCCATCGCGGGTATTTCCAGAGTTGGGATTTGAGGAGACCGACCAAGGTGAACAACCTCCGGAGAAAGATGATGACAAGGCAAAAGCCGAGGAGGAAGTCGAGGCGACAGATGCAGAAGGAGAAAAAGCCACAGAAGACCCGGGGAAAACTGATACAGAAGGAATCCAGACGGACCCCGTAGCCCCGGACTGGCTGGAGAAGGAAATAGCAAAGAAGAAACAAGTGATCGTAGAAGACACTCCTCTTGACTGGGATGCAATGTTATCTCAAATCGGTAAAGAGAAGAACATGAAGGCTGCGAGGGTAATTTCCCGGGTGGAAAGAGATGAGGTGCACAACCGAGTAGTTCACATCGCCACCCCTGCTGCAGACAAAACGAGAGATGAGGTAACAGGCCAGGATTACAACATCCAAACCATTAACCTTGGGCCGGCCTCCCTAGAACAGGACATTGAGGAATTTGAGGGGTCAAGTGCAGTAATTGTGGATAGATTGAAGAAGGAGACCCAGTCAAAATAGGAATTGAAAAGGGAAAACGAGAGGTTAAGGAAAAGCTTAGAAGAGGTCATGAAACCTCTACAGTCCCTCCATCCGTCCTCCTCTTCTACTCCTGGATTTCTGCCGAAGGAAACAATTTCCGGTATTGAAAAGATGAAGGCTTCTGCACAAGCTGCCACCGACTGGCTAATGAGTGTTCAGACACAAGGAGATGAAGCTATTAAGGAAATCCTGTCTGTTGGCAAGGATGCAATCCGTGGAAAAGAGCTGATAGAGAACATACTTTCTCGGGATAAGAATGATGTCGACTCCCTGCTGCAGAAGACAAAGATAATTCTTGGACATGGCAAGGATCAGTTAGGTAAGGATGGAATTCTTCCCTCTGCCAGATTGGATGAACCATGGGAGTGGTTCGAGGCATTGCAGATCAGCCAAGGAAGCTTGAAAAAGATACAGAAACGAAGAAAATCCATTGATGCTGACCTCAATGCAATCTATGATGGTTGCATTGCTTTTTTTGAAGTCATGACAGGGAGGAATAAAATAGCTCCCAAGTACCTGAGTTTGGATCAGTTGAAGGAGTGGTGGCATGAGATTTATGCCCCAGATTCTGATGAGGTTGTCACCAGCCATATGTTTGATGATGCAGCTACCTACTTGGCAGTGATAGACAAGTATATGGCCAGCAAGGAGGACTGGAAGAAAACCATTGAGCGATCCAATGAGGGAATTGATGCAATTAAATGTCGGCTCAAGGTTTTTCCATTGCCACCTGTTGCTGAGTTGGAGGGAGTATTTTTGAAGGTCCAAGGGTCACCCGCTTAGAGGAAAGATAAAGGGAGCAGCAGTTAGTGTTGACCTCGAGATTTGTGCTTCCCTATTATCATAGGGCATGCATTGGACCAGACTTCCTTGGGGACTGTGCCTTGGCCGACTTGGATGATGGCATTAAATGTGTGCCTTAGTTTGTTTCCTTGGCCGACCTGTTTTGGCAGTTTTTATTATTTTGTAAAAAAATGTTTGGCTGGGCCGACATGTTTTGGGGGGAATTTTGGTATAAGTTGGCAGTTTTGCCTCATTGTAAGGGTTCAGTTCAGAAAATTGATATAGACATTAGCAAGACTGTAATAGAGATTAGCAGGAGCAATAGTTAGAGTTTTAAAATTTCTTGAAGCAAATACCATATTCAGAACAGTTGAATTGTTGCAGCATTTGGTGATTAATACAATTGAAGGCATTGTTTTCCTGGTGAAATCCTTTGTGTTATCTCATCTTGCATGGTTCTTTTGTTCTATCTTTTACATTGCTTGAAGATCTAGGGTTTTAAAGTTAGAAATAAATCAGTTTAGTTGGACAAATGGTGTTTGTGATCTCATATTTGGAATGTTTGTAGCTATCTCTGGTCTATACTCCCAGTAACTATCTGATTGTAGTAGGCTGGTAAAGTCAACCTGGACCGTATATTCAAATGTGCTCAAGTTCGGTTGTAGATGTAAGTCTATGATTTGAAAATCTGTATTCCTCAGAAGATTGCACTATTCTTGTAAGATTGCCTTGTGGGTCGAACAGGAATTGGTTATTTGAGATAGGTCCATTCCGGATATTTGTCATTTGCATTGCTTGTCCATGCAATAGTTTAGATTTTATTACTTCCTTGCATCCCTACCTTTTGTTGTTTCTTTAATTATTCAGTTAGATTTAGGATTCAATATCACCATATTGTCGATGGATAAATCGAGAGGGTCCGGGCCACTTGTAGTAATAAGGTCCCATTGTGATACACTTCACATTTCATCCTAATTGTTTTATGCATTATATGACCCACCCGAGAGACCTTGGGGTGATTTTCAGTGATTCGCTATTGAAAATAACCTTCAAGAGAGATAGAATATCATTTTCTCACTGAAGCTGTTGCCAGCAGAAAACACCATCAACAGATTGGCGCTAGAAGGAGGGCCTGAATGAGCACACTGGATCGTTTCTTGAATGCCATCTCTCTAGAGAGATATAGGAGAAATACGAGATCCAACACAAGAGAGGAGGATTTAGAAGAGCTACAATTCTCCAATAGGTCAAGGAGGACTAGAGTAAGGGGAGAATCATCATCACCCATCCCTTCACCCACATCATCCATATCTTCTCATCCTGAGGTTGAAGCCATACCCATCCCTGAAGAGGTTCCTCTTCAACAGCCTCAGCCTGCCATTAACCAACCACAACCTCCACCCCCACTCTTACCAATGGCTTTCCTTGCCAATAATCCATCACCTTTGTCCTTTGGTGCTTATAATGTAATTCCTAAAAATCCTGAGCATTTCTGCTCGAAATTCCATGTAAATGACCCAAATAGAACTGCAGAAGAGCACATAAGGATTTTCCAAACTTGCCTCAAAGACAGAGGAATTGTCCATGAGGATGTTGCTTGTAGGCTATTTCCTTATTCCCTGGGTGAAGAAGCCTTTTATTGGTACAACCATCTCCCTGCCGGCTCAATTCAGAATTGGAGTGACCTTGAAAAGACCTTTTTGCAAAAATTTCGAATACCCATCAGTGCTAATGAGCTGTACCTACAATTTATCAAAGTCAAGAGAGAGGTTAATGAACCCATAGCCAGTTTCAATAATAGATTCCATCGTGCGTTCACCAGATTACAAGACCCATATGTCCTGGATGATGGTACTGCCCTAGGAGTATATTACGAAGCTTTGGATAGTCTAACGGCAACCTTTCTGAAATGGAGACCTAACCCCCCAGGTACCTTGACAGATGCTTATACAGAGGCTGTCAAGCTTAGCACAGACTTGAGACAGCACTTGATGGGGCCATTGCCTTCTCTGGGACCGGTTGCACATCCCAACTAGATTCAGGCAGTAAATCAGGCTCTCACCAATCATACCCCTATTCTGAATCTGGTTCCCCAGTTATCGATGGTGCCACACCCTGGTCATCCTATGAACCAGATTTCCCCTATGGCGAACTTCCCTCAACAACAAGTTAATCAGCCCGTGTACCAGTCACAGTCAAATAGCTTCCCTGCTTATCTGCAGAACTCTGAAGTGTTACATCAGTCTTTGGGATCTGCCCCAGTGCCTGTCCCACCTCTGAGTAATCCAAACCAGCCTCCCTACCGAGACCCGAATAAGGAAAGGATTGACGAAATGGATGAACAAATAAAGAAGCTAAATCTGGAGGTGACTTACTTGAGGAACCAGAATAGCCAATTACAAGCTGCTCAAAGGGGAATGCAATCTAATCAGAACAGAGAGTTCCCACAAGGGCAGAATTTCGACAGGGGACAACGCAACGACAGAGGATTCTACAATGACAGGGGGTATAACCAGGATAGAGGTTTCAATAATGATAGGAGGCAAAACTTTGATAGAGGCCAAGGAAGTGGGTTAGGATTTGACAAAAGGCCATCACAGGGACATAACAGAACTTGGAATACAGGGCCTAATAATGGAGGAGTTCCTACTCCATTGGATCAGCCCGCCAATCAGATTGTTAATCAATCTGCGAACCAGCCAGTCAGCCAGGATAAACCTCCTACTGGTGTATATCTCGCAGAAGCAGCCCTGTCAGGATGGTGCAGGCTCCACAAAATGAGTCAACATTCAGAACTGGAATGTCCCGAGTTCCAGACTGCGGCTTCCATCTTTCAGTATGAGGTAGAAAACAATGTGAGTGGGCAGGAGATTGTTCCTTCCA